>JAKDEW010000347.1:0-145653 GCA_021963965.1 Artemisiospiza belli
CTTTCCCCCCCCCCCCCCCCCCAATTTTGGGGTCCCACCTGGCCGGGGGGTCCCGGGGGCGTGGCCGCGGGGGTCTCGGCGGTGGGGGAGGGGTAGGGGGCGGCGCCGGGGGGGGCGCGGGGGGGGGAAGGGCCCCCCCCCTGCTGCCCCTCCCCCCCCTCCCCCCGCGGGGTCCTGGGGCGGCTCCTCCGCACCTGCAGGGGGCGCCAGAGTGACGTCATCGGGGGGGGGGACACACCTGGGGGGGGCTGGGAACACCTGGGGACACCTGGGGACACCTGAGAAGGGGAAGGGTCACACCTGGGGACAACAGGGGACACTTGTGGAGGGCTGGGCACACCTGGGGACACCTTGGGGGCAAAGTGGTCACACCTGGAACACCTGGGGAGGGCCTGGGAACACATGGGGACACCTGGGGACACCTGAGAAGGGGCGAGGACACACCTGGGAGGGGCCTGGGAACACCTGGGAACATCTGGGGACGCCTGAGAAGGGGAGAGGACACACCTGGGGACAACAGGGGACACTTGAGGAGGGTTGGGGACACCTGGGGACATCTTGGGGGGAAAGTGGTCACACCTGGAACACTTGGGGAGGGCCTGGGGACACCTGGGGACACCTGAGAAGGGGAGAGGACACACCTGGGGACACCTGGGAGGGCTGGGGGACACCTGGGGACACCTGAGAAGGGGAAGGGTCACACCTGGAACGGGCCTGGGAACACCTGGGAACATCTGGGGACACCTGAGAAGGGCAGAGGCCACACCTGGGACAACAGGGGACACTTGAGGAGAGCTGGGCACACCTGGGGGACATCTTGGGGGGAAAGTGGTCACACCTGGAACACCTGGGGAGGGCCTGGGAACACCTGGGGACACCTGGGGACACCTGAGAAGGGGAGAGGACACACCTGGGAGGGCTGGGGACACCTGGGAACATCTGGGGACACCTGAGAAGGGGCGAGGACACACCTGGGGACACCTGGGAGGGCTGGGGACACCTGGGGACATCTGGGGACACCTGAGAAGGGGAGAGGACACACCTGGGGACAACAGGGGACACTTGAGGAGGGCTGGGGACACCTGGGACATCTTGGGGGGGAAAGTGGTCACACCTGAAACACCTGGGGAGGGCCTGGGAACACCTGGGGACACCTGAGAAGGGGAGAGGACACACCTGGGGACAACAGGGGACACCTGAGAAGGGCGAGGACACACCTGGGGGGGGGCTGGGAACACCTGGGGACACCTGAGAAGGGGAAGGGTCACACCTGGAACGGGCCTGGGAACACCTGGGGACAACAGGGGACACCTGAGAAGGGGAGGGACACACCTGGGGACACCTGAGAAGGAGAGGGACGCACCTGGGGACACCTGAGAGGGAGAGGGACACACCTGGGGACACCTGGGAATACCTGGGAACACCTGGAGGGGATTGAGGACACCTAAGGACACCTGGGGAAGGGAGGAGCCACACCTGGGGACACCCGGATAGGGCAGGGGCCACACCTGGGGACACCTGGGGGGGGGGGGGCGGGGGAACATCTGGAGGGGCCCAGGAACACCTGGAGAGGAGCGAGGTCACACCTGGGGACACCTGGGGGGGGTCCTGGGAACACCTGGGGACACCTGAGAAGGGGAGGGGTCACACCTGACGGGGGTGAAGGCCACACCTGGGGACATCTGGGTGGAACAAGGTCCCACCTGGGCACACCTGGGGACAAGGACCACACCTGAGGACACCTGGGGACACCTGGGGAGGGGGAAAAGGTGACACCTGGGCACACCTGGGGACAGGAACCACACCTGGGGACACCTGGGGAGGGGGAAAGGTGACACCTGGGCACACCTGGGACAGGAACCACACCTGGGGACATCTGGGGAGGGGGAAAGGTCACACCTGGGCACACCTGGGGACAAGGACCACACCTGGGGACACCTGGGGACATCTGGGGAGGGGGAAAAGGTGACACCTGGGCACACCTGGGGACAAGGACCACACCTGGGGACACCTGGGGAGGGGAAAAGGTGACACCTGGGCACACCTGGGGACAGGAGCCAGCCCTGGTTTGGTGCCAGCACTCACCGGGGGCGGGGGCCGTCGGCCTTGGCGGGGGCGGGGCCAGGCAGGGCGGGGCCGGTGGGCGGGGCCGAGGCTCCTTTCAGGTAGGCGGGGCTGTAGAGGGCGGGGCCAGGCCCCGGGAAGGGCTCCTCTGATTGGTAGAAGCCGCTGAAGTCAGCGCTGGGCTCCTCCCCCCCCGCCCAGGGCGTGTCCCCACCTGGGGCTGCCTGCGGGAAACAGCAAAATTCCAGATGTTAAGAACTTTAAACTTCTTACACTAAAAAATATAAAATTAAAATAAAAAATCTTGTTTTTTCCAATACATTGTTACATTTATGTAGTTATAAACACAAATATATTTATTATTTTATATTATTCCCACATCATTATATACTATATATTATATATTATATATTATATATTATAAATTACCTATATATATATCATTATATATTATATATTATATGTGTTACTATGTATTGTCACATAGGTTACACCTGCATTATATTTATTTCCACGTATACTTATATTGCTCCACATAATACATGAAAAAACTTATTTTTATTTATATAAACCCACATTTATATAATTATACTTTATTATCAATACATAAATAATTTTAAGCAATTATATAGATCACATATTATATACCCACATAAATGTATTAGTTTATATATTACATAACATAAAAAAACAAATGAGAAATTTTAAATTAAATTAAATTAAGTAAATAACTTTATTCAAATAAGGTTAAATTATGTGAGGTTGTTGAAAAAGCCATGTCACTCACCTGTGACAGTGCCCCTCCCCTGCCCAGGTGTGCCCAGGTGTGCCCTCACCTGTGATGGTGCCCCTCACCTGTGACAGTGCCCTCCCGTGCCCAGGTGTGCCCTCACCTGTGTCAGTGCCCTCCCCTGCCCAGGTGTGCCCAGGTGTGCCCTCACCTGTGACAGTGCCCTCCCGTGCCCAGGTGTGCCCTCACCTGTGACAGTGCCCCTCACCTGCCCAGGTGTGCCCTCACCTGTGACAGTGCCCCTCACCTGCCCAGGTGTGCCCACATCTGTGACAGTGCCCCTCACCTGCCCAGGTGTGCCCTCACCTGTGACAGTGCCCTCCCATGCCCAGGTGTGCCCTCACCTGTGTCGGTGCCCCTCACCTGCCCAGGTGTGCCCAGGTGTGCCCTCACCTGTGACAGTGCCCCTCACCAGCCCCTCCCCTGCCCAGGTGTGCCCTCACCTGTGACGATGCCCCTCACCTGCCCAGGTGTGCCCAGGTGTGCCCTCACCTGTGACAGCGCCCACTGGGCAGCAGCGATGGCCGTGGAGGCGACGGAGGCGGCGCTGGCGCGGGGGGGGCCCCTCCCCAGGCCCCGCCCCCTGCACGTCCCTGGGGGCGGAGCTTCGTGTCAGGGGCGTGGCCTGAGCCCTGGGAGGGGCTGGGTGGGCGGGGGCCAAATGGCAGAGGGGGTGGGGCTTGGCTAAGGGGGTGTGGCTTTGTGAAGGGGTGTGGCTTGTGTGGGCGGGGTTAATTGTGGAGGGCGTGGCTTGAGGGGCTGGGCGGAGCCTGTGAACAGTCACAGGTACTGGGGTGGGGCTGTGGGTGGGGCCTGTGCCAGGTGTAGGAACAGCACAGTGTGGGGACAGGGTCAGTTCCAGGTGCAGCGCCACACCCTGGCACAATGCCCTGCCCAGGTGTGATGCCACGCCCAGGTGTGGTGCCACACCCTGTCCCTCCCAGGTGTGGTGCCACGCCCAGACATGATGACACATCCAGTTGCGGTGCCACGCCCTGGCACAACGCCACACCCAGGTGCGGTGCCATGCCCAGACATGATGCCACACCCAGCTGCGGTGCCACGCCCTGGCACCATGCCACGCCCTGGCACAACGCCACGCCCAGGCGTGATGCCACGCCCCCCTCACCTCTTGGAGCCCTTGGCGAACTCCACGTTGATGCTCTTGCCGTCGATGTGCAGGGGCGGGTGCAGGGCCTGCAGCATCTGCAGCAGCTGCGCAGCCTCCTGCAGGGGCACGGGCGGGGCATGGGCGGGGGGCACCGGGCTCCAGGTGCTCCCACCTCCCTCGGTCCCTCCCAGTTCCCCCAGTCCCTTCCAGTTTATCCCAGTACCCACCACAACGGTGACTCAATCGCTCTGTGTCCCCCCCAGTAAATCCCAGTAACTCCCAGTCCCCCTCAGTTTCCCCCAGCCCCAACTCCCTCCCAGTCCCTCCCATTCTCCCCCAGTACTCCCAGTCCCTTCCATTCCCCCCAGTCCCTCCCAGTCCCTCCCAGTTCCTCCCAGTCCCTCCCAGTACCCACCGCGGTGGTGACCCAACCTCCACAATCCCTCTACGTTCCCTCCAGTCCCTCCCAGTGCTCCTCCAATAAATCCCAGTAAATCCCAGTCCCCCCCAGTCTCTCCCAGTCCCCCTCAAATCCCCCAGCCTCTCTCCCACTCCCTCCCAGTTCCCCCAGTTCTCCCAGTCCCCCCCAGTTCCCCCAGTGTCCCCTCAGTCCCTCCCAGTCCCTCCCAGTTCCCCCAGTCCCTCCCAGTACCACGATGGTGCTGAGCTGCACAAAGGCGAAGCCGCGGTTCAGCTGCGTTTGCCGATCTTTGATCACGCCCCCAGTTCCCCCAGTTCCCCCAGTCCCCACTGCCCCCAGTTCTCCCAGTCCCTCCCAGTGCTCCCAGTGCTCCCAGTTCCCCCAGTACCACGATGGTGCTGAGCTGCACAAAGGCGAAGCTGCGGTTCAGCTGCGTTTGCCGATCTTTGATCACACCCCCAGTCCCCCCAGTTCCCCCACTCCCCCCAGTCCCCCCCAGCGTCCCCCCAGTTTCCCCAGTGTCCCCAGTTCCCCCAGTCCCTCCCAGTCCCTCCCAGTCCCTCCCAGTTCCCCCAGTCCCACGATGGTGCTGAGCTGCACAAAGGCGAAGCCGCGGTTCAGCTGCGTTTGCCGGTCTTTGATCACACCCCCAGTCCCCCCAGTCCCCCCCAGTTCCCCCAGTCCCCACTGCCCCCAGTCCCCCCCAGTTCCCCCAGTTCCCCCAGTTTCCCCAGTCCCTCCCAGTCCCTCCCAGTCCCTCCCAGTGCTCCCAGTACCACGATGGTGCTGAGCTGCACGAAGGCGAAGCCGCGGTTCAGCTGCGTTTGCCGGTCTTTGATCACGCGCACGTTGGCGGCCGAGAGCGCCGCGAAGGGAGCGAGGGCGGCCAGGATGGACTCGAGGCTGCTCTGGGGGTGCAGGTTCCGCAGGATGATGGCTGGGGGGGACAGCACGCACACCTGGGCACACCTGGGCACACCTGGGGGCACCTGGGGGCACACCTGGGCACACCTGGGCACACCTGGGCACACCTGGGCACACCTGGGGGCACCTGGGGGCACACCTGGGCACACCTGGGGGCACCTCAGCACACCTGGGGGCACACCTGGGCACACCTGGGAGCACCTGGGGGCCCCTCAGCACACCTGGGGGCACCTGGGGGCAACTGGGGGCACACCTGGGCACACCTGGGCACACCTGGGGGCACCTCAGCACACCTGGGGGCACCTCAGCACACCTGGGCACACCTGGGGACACACCTGGGGGCACCTGGGAACAGGTGGGGGCACGCCTGGGGGCACCTGAGGATAACTGGAGATACCTCAGGATACTCGGGGGCACACCTGAGGACATCCGGGAACACCTGGACACAGATGGGGATACCTGGGGGCACACCTGGGAACACCTGGAGATACCTGGGGGCACACCTGGGGGCATCTGAGCACACTTAGGGGCATCTGGGCACACCTGGGCACACCTGGAGATACCTCAGGATACCTGGGGGTACACCTGGGCACACCTGGGGATACCTGGGGGCACACCTGGGCACACCTGTGGTCACCTGAACACACCTGGGCACACCTAGGGGCACACCTGAGGATACCTGGGAACACCTGGGGGCACACCTGGGGGCACCTGGGCACACTTAGGGGCACACCTGAGGATACCTGGAGATACCTCAGCAAAACTGGAGGTCCACCTGGGAAAACCTGGGCACACCTGGAGATACCTGGGGGCACCTCAGCACATCTGGGGATACCTGAGGACAACTGGGGCACCTGGGGACACACCTGAGCATACTTGGGCACACCTGGGGGCACACCTGGCAGCATCTGGGCACACCTGGGCACACCTGGGGGCACCTGGGCACACCTGACACCTGCTGAGGGCACAGCTGGGGATACCTGGAGATACCTGGGGCACACCTGGGGACACCTGAGCACACTGTGGGGATACCTGGAGATACCTCAGGTGACTTGGGGGCACACCTGGGCACAGCTGGGGGCACACCTGGGCACAGCTGAGGGCATCTGGGAGACACCTGAGCACACCTGGGGATACCTAGGAACAGCTGGGGGCACCTGAGCACACTTGGGGACACCTGTGGGCACACCTAGGGACACCTGGGGACACCTAGGAGAACACTGGGAACACCTGGGCAACACCTGAAACCCCCCAGTCCTCCCCCAAGTTCCCTTTCAGCCCCCACCACAAAGACCCCAGACCCCCCAAACCCCTCAGGACCCACAAATCCACCCCAAAAATACCCTAAAAATCCACAAAAATTCCACAAAAATCTCCTAAAAATCCCCCAAATCCACCCCAAAACCCCCCAAAAATACCCTAAAAATCCACAAAAATTCCCCAAAAAATCTCCTAAAAATCCCCCAAAACCCCCCCCAAAAATACCCTAAAAGTCCACAAAAATTCCCCAAAAATCTCCTAAAAATCCCCCAAATCCACCTCAAAACCCCCCAAAAATACCCTAAAAATCCACAAAAATTCCCAAAAAATCTCCTAAAAATCCCCCAAATCCCCCAAATCCACCCCAAAACCCCCCCAAAAATACCCTAAAAATCCACAAAAATTCCCCAAAAATCTCCTAAAAATCCCCCAAATCCACCCCAAAAACCACCCAAAAATACCCTAAAAATCCACAAAAATTCCCCAAAAATCTCCTAAAAATCCCCCAAATCCCCCAAAATCCCCCCAAAAATACCCTAAAAATCCACAAAAATTCCCCAAAAATCTCCTAAAAATCCCCCAAATCCACCTCAAAACCCCCCCAAAAATACCCTAAAAATCCACAAAAATTCCCCAAAAAATCTCCTAAAAATCCCCCAAATCCACCTCAAAACCCCCCAAAAATACCCTAAAAATCCACAAAAATTCCCCAAAAATCTCCTAAAAATCCCCCAAATCCACCCCAAACCCCCCCCCCAAAATACTCTAAAAATCCACAAAAATTCCCCAAAAATCTCCTAAAAATCCCCCAAATCCACCCCAAAACCCCCCCAAAAATACTCTAAAAATCCACAAAAATTCCCAAAAAATCTCCTAAAAATCCCCCAAATCCACCCCAAAAATACCCTAAAAATCCACAAAAATTCCCCAAAAATCTCCTAAAAATCCCCCAAATCCACCCCAAAACCCCCCCAAAAATACCCTAAAAATCCACAAAAATTCCCAAAAAATCTCCTAAAAATCCCCCAAATCCACGACAAAACCCCCCCAAAAATACTCTAAAAATCCACAAAAATTCCCAAAAAATCTCCTAAAAATCCCCCAAATCCACCCCAAAAATACCCTAAAAATCCACAAAAATTCCCCAAAAATCTCCTAAAAATCCCCCAAATCCACCCCAAACCCCCCCAAAAATACCCTAAAAATCCACAAAAATTCCCCAAAAATCTCCTAAAAATCCCCCAAACCCCCCCGAACCCCCCAGCCCCGCACTCACTGTCGTTGGCGTTGTCAGCTCCGGGCTCGGTGCCCCCCTGGGACCCCCCGGGGGGACCCCCCAGGGCGGGGCCGTAGGGTTGGGGGAGGGGCAGGAGCCCCCCTCCCCCACCCGGAACCAGCTCCGGACGGGGACCCCCCGGACCCCTCTGCTCGGCCTCTGCACCCCGAAAAAAAACCCCAAATCAGAAAGTGAACCTCGCCAAAAACCCCAAAAAACCCCAAAATCAGAGATTGAACCCCACAAAAAACCCCAAAATCAGAGACTGAACCCCCCAAAAAATCCAAAATCAGGGACTAAACCTCTCAAAAAACACCAAAATCAGGGATTGAACCCCCCAACAAAACCCAAATCAGGGATTGAACCCAAAAAAAAACCCCAAAATCAGAAACTGAACCTCTCAAAAAAACCAAAAAACCCCAAAATCAGGGATTGAACCCCACAAAAAACCCCAAAATCAGGGATTGAACCCCCCAAAAAATCCAAAATCAGGGACTGAACCTCTCAAAAAACACCAAAATCAGGGATTGAACCCCCCAAAAAATCCAAAATCAGGGACTAAACCTCCCAAAAAAACCCCAAAATCAGGGATTGAACCCCACAAAAACCACCAAAATGAGAAACTGAACCTCCCAAAACTCCCCCCCCAAAAAAACAAAACCCAAATCAAGGATTGAACCCAAAAAACCCCAAAATCAGAGATTGAACCGCCCAAAAAATCCAAAATCAGGGACCACATATCTCAAAAAACCCCAAAATCAGAGATTGAACCCCCCAAAAAATCCAAAATCGGGGATTGAACCTTTCAAAAAACCCCAAAATCAGGGACTGAACCCCCTAAAAACCCCCAAAATCAGAGATTGAACCCCCCAACAAAACCCAAATCAGGGATTGAACCCAAAAAAAACCCCCAAATCAGAAACTGAACCCCCAAAAACCCAAATAATTCCCAAAATCAGGGATTGAAACCCCCCCAAAAAGCCCCAAAATCAGAAACCAAACCCCCCAAAAAACCCCAAAGAACCTCAAAATCAGAAATTGAACCCCAAAAAAAACCCCAAAGTCAGAAACTGAACCCCCCAAAAACCCCAAAGTCAGGGATGGAACCCTAAAACCACCAGAAAACAACCCAAAAAAAACCCCAAATCAGAGACTGAGCCCCCCAAAAAAAAAACCCCAAAAATCAGTGATGGAACCCCAAAAACCCCCAAAAATCAGTGATAGAACCCCAAAAAACCCCAAAAATCAGTGATGGAACCCAAAAAAATCCCCAAAAATCAGTGATGGAACCACAAAAATCCCCAAAAATCAGTGATGGAACCCCAAAAAACCCCAAAAATCAGTGATGGAACCCCAAAAATCCCCAAAAATCAGTGATAGAACCCCAAAAATCCCCAAAAATCAGTGATGGAACCCCAAAAATCCCCAAAAATCAGTGATGGAACCCCGAAAAAATCCCCAAAAATCAGTGATGGAACCCCAAAAATCCCCAAAAATCAGTGATGGAACCCCAAAACCAGGGGGTCCCCTGCATGCTGGGGGGCACCCCAGTAATTTTGGGGAATTTTAGGCACTTCAGGGCATTTCGGAGGGGGTCCCCCAAAGTTTTGGGGTAAAACCCTGGGATTTGGGGTCACTCACCGGCTTTGGGGACGCCGCACTTGAAACATTTCTCACGGCGCTTGAAGTTCTGCACCCCGCACTGCGAACCCCAAAAACGTCAGAGCCCAAAAATGAAACACCCCAAAACTGCTGCACCCCAAAACTGTCACACCCCAAAAATGTCACACCCCAAAAATGTCACACCCCAAAAATGTCAGAGCCCAAAAATGAAACACCCCAAAACTGCTGCACCCCAAAAATGTCACACCCCAAAAACGTCAGAGCCCAAAAATGAAACACCCCAAAAATGTCACACCCCAAAAACGTCAGAGCCCAAAAATGAAACACCCCAAAAATGTCACACCCCAAAAACGTCAGAGCCCAAAAATGAAACACCCCAAAAATGTCACACCCCAAAAATGTCACACCCCAAAGTTGTCACACCCCAAAAACGTCACACCCCAAAAATGTCACACCCCAAAAATGTCACACCCCAAAAAATGTCACACCCCAAAGTTGTCACACCCCAAAAAATGTCACACTCAAAAATGTCACACCCCAAAAATGTCACACCCCAAAAAATGTCACACCCCAAAAATGTCACACCCCAAACTGTCACACCCCAAAACTGTCACACCCCAAAACTGTCACACCCCAAAAATGTCACACCCCAAAACTGTCACACCCCAAAAACGTCACACCCAAAAAATGTCACACCCCAAAAAATGTCACACCCCAAAAATGTCACACCCCAAAAACGTCACACCCAAAAAATGTCACACCCCAAAAATGTCACACCCCAAAAAATGTCACACCCCAAAGTTGTCACACCCCAAAAATGTCACACCCCAAAAAATGTCACACCTCAAAAAATGTCACACCCCAAAACTGTCACACCCCAAAAATGTCAGAGCCCAAAAATGTCACACCCCAAAAATGTCACACCCCAAAAATGCCACACCCCAAAACTGCTGCACCCCAAAAATGTCACACCCCAAAAATGTCACACCCCAAAAACGTCACACCCCAAAAATGTCACACCCCAAAACTGTCACACCCCAAAAATGTCACACCCAAAAAATGTCACACCCCAAAAATGTCACACCCCAAAGTTGTCACACCCCAAAAACGTCACACCCCAAAAATGTCACACCCCAAAAATGTCACATCCCAAAAATGTCACACCCCAAAGTTGTCACACCCCAAAAAATGTCACACCCCAAAAATGTCACACCCCAAAAAATGTCACACCCCAAAAATGTCACACCCCAAAAATGTCACACCCCAAAACTGTCACACCCCAAAAAATGTCACACCCCAAAAATGTCACACCCCAAAAATGTCACACCCCAAAACTGTCACACCCCAAAAAATGTCACACCCCAAAGTTGTCACACCCCAAAAATGTCACACCCCAAAAAAATGTCACACCCCAAAAATGTCACACCCCAAAAACGTCACACCCCAAAAACGTCACACCCCAAAAAATGTCACACCCCAAAAATGTCACACCCCAAAAATGTCACACCCCAAATTCCCGAACCCCAAAACCTGCCCTGGGTCCCACCCCCAGAGCTGCCACCCAAACTGCAGCACCCCAAAACCTCTCAAGCTGCCCAGGACCCTTCCAGAACTCCCCAGGATCTCCCCAAAAATCCCTTCGAGACCCCCCAAATTCCCCCCAGTTCCACCCCAGTGCCCCCCAGTGTCCCCAGTGCCCCCCAGTTCCACCCCAGTGCCCTCCCAGTGCCCTCCCAGTGCCCCCAGTGCCCTCCAGTGCCCTCCCAGTGTCCCCCAATGCCCTCCCAGTGCCCTCCAGTGTCCCCCAGTGCCCTCCCAGTGCCCTCCCCAATGCCCTCCCAGTGCCCCCCAGTGCCCCCCAGTGCCCTCCCAGTGCCCCCAGTGCCCTCCAGTGCCCTCCCAGTGTCCCCCAGTGCCCTCCCAGTGCCCTCCCAGTGCCCTCCAAGTGTCCCCCAATGCCCTCCCAGTGCCCCCCAGTACCCGTCAGTGCTCTCCCAGTGCCCTCCCCAATGCCCTTCCAGCACCTCCTAGTGCCACCCATTGTCACCCGATCCCCTTCCAGCGCCTCCCAGTGCCACCCCAGTGTCCCCCAGTGCCCTCCCAGTATCCCCCTATGCCCTCCCAGTAGCTCCTCAGTGCCCCCAATGCCCCCACATTGCCCCCAAGTGCCCTCCAGTAGCTCCCAGTACCCTCCCAGTGCCCCCCCCCAGTGCCACCCACCTTGGCACAGAGCCAGTCCTCGTTGATTTTGGGTTTGGGGTCGCTGTAGTGCAGGGACACGCGGTGCCCCAGCAGGGTCAGCCCGGCCTGGGGGGCACAGGGGGGTCAGGGGGGCACAGGGGGACCCAGCCTGGCCCGGGGGGGCACAGGGGGGCACCTGGACACCAATCTGGGGGGGCACCAGGGCTGGAACTGGGGGGCACCAAGGTTTGAGGTGGGGACACCAGAGATTGTCCTGAGGGCTGGAATTTGGGGACACCTGTGGGGCACCAGGACATGAATCTGTGGGGCACCTGTGGGGCACCAGGACATGAATCTGTGGGGCACCTGTGGGGCACCAGGGCAGGAATCTGTGGGGCACCTGGGGGGCACCAGGGCATGAATCTGTGGGGCACCTGGGGGGCACCAGGGCAGGAATCTGTGGGGCACCTGGGGGGCACCAGGACATGAATCTGGGGGGCACCTGGGGGGCACCAGGACATGAATCTGTGGGGCACCTGTGGGGCACCAGGGCAGGAATCTGTGGGGCACTTGGGGGGCACCAGGACATGAATCTGGGGGGCACCTGGGGGGCACCAGGACATGAATCTGTGGGGCACCTGTGGGGCACCAGGGCAGGAATCTGTGGGGCACTTGGGGGGCACCAGGGCAGGAATCTGTGGGGCACCTGGGGGGCACCAGGGCAGGAATCTATGGGGCACCTGGGGGGCACCAGGACAGGAATCTGTGGGGCACCTGGGGGGCACCAAGACAAAAATCTGGGGGGCACCAGGACACAAATCTGGGGGAGCACCAGGACTGGAACTGGGGGGGCACCAAGGTGGGGACACCAGAGCTCGTCCTAAGGGACACCAGGGGCTGAAATTTGGGGACAGCTGGGGGGCACCGGGACATGAATCTGGGGGGCACCTGGGGGGCACCAAGGCTGGAATTGGGGGGCACTAGGGTTGGAATTTGGGGACACCGGGGGGCACCAAGACATGAATCTGGGGGGGCACCTGGGGGGCACCAAGGCTGGAATTGGGGGGCACCAGGGTTGGAATTCAGGGACACCGGGGGGCACCAGGACATGAATCTGGGGGGGCACCAGGGAACCCCCAAACTGTGAACCAGGCTGGAATTTGGGGACACCAAGACTCGTCTTGAGGGGCACCAGGGGGGCACCAGGACACGAACCAAGGGGGCACCAGGGCATGAACTGGGGGGCACCAGGGTGTAAACTGGGGGGCACCAAGACATGAACCAAGAGGGCACCAGGATGTGAATCTGGGGGGCACCAGGATGTGAATCTGGGGGGGTACCAGGGCTGGAACTGGGGGGGCACCAGGAGGGCACCAGGACTGGGATGAGGGGGGCACCAGGACATGAATTTGGGGGCACCAGCAGGTGGATCTGGGGGGCACCAGGACACAAACTGGGGGGCACCAGGAGGGCACCAGGACTGGGATGAGGGGGGCACCAGGACAAGAATTTGGGGGCACCAGGAGCCGTTCTGAGGGGCACCGGGGGGGCACCAGAGCTCGTCCCAGATGGCACCAGCAGCTGGACTGGGAACACTGGGACACGCGTGAGGCCTCTGTGCCCATCCCCCGCTGCGGGGACACGGCCACCAGTACAGACCAGTACGGACCAGTATGGACCAGTACAGACCAGTACAGACCAATACGGACCAGTATGGACCAGTACAGACCAGTACAGACTGGCACGGACCAGTACAAACCAGTACAAACCAATACACACCAGCACCATCCCATTAACCCTGTCCCCCTCCTCCTCTCCCCCACCTGCTCTGCCCCACCCATATTTGCCCCTCCCCACCTGTTGGCCCCTCCCCCTACCCACTCTGCCCCACCCTCATTTGCCCCACCCACTTTTCATTGGCCCCTCCCTCTTTTTATTGCCCCTCCCCCTTTTCATTGGCCCCTCCCTCTTTTTATTGACCCCTCCCCCTTTTCATTGGCCCCTCCCTTTTTATTGACCCCTCCCCCTTATCATTGGCCCCTCCCCCTTTTCATTGGCTCCTCCCCTCCTGGTTGCCCCTCCCCCCCATTGCCCATTCCCCAGCTCCTCCTCCTGTTAGCCCCTCCCTCTTATTGGCCCCTCCCATTTTATCGCTCCCCCTTTTTATTGGCCCCTCCCCCTTTTATTGGCCCCTCCCCCTTTTGTTAGCCCCTCCCCCTTTTCCTTGGCCCCTCCCCCACCTGGTTGGCCTCCATCCACCGGGCCGCCTCCTGCACGTGATGGAATTCCACGAAGGCGAATCCACGGCTCTGACCTGGAACGGGCCACGGGGGAGGGGGGGGATGGGGGGCACCCATGGGTGCTCTGGGACCCCCTGGGGTGGGGGGGGGGGACAGGGTACCCAGGGACCCGCTGGGGTGGGGGCAGGGCACCCATGAAAGCCCCAGGGGACCCCCAAGGTGAAGGCTATGGGTGCTCCTGGTGCCCCTGCAGAACTTGGGTGCCCCCTGAACTGGGCTCAGCACCCCTGGGTGCTCCTGAGGAAGGGTCTGGGGAGGGGTCTGGCACCCCTGGGTGCTCCTGGGGAAGGGTCTGGCACCCCTGGGTGCCCCTCAGGCTGAAGACAGGCACAGGTCTGGCACCCCTGGCTTTGGATCTGGCACCCCTGGGTGCCCCCCCGAGTCTGGCACAGCACCCCTGGGTGCTCCATAAGAAGGGAAAAGCACCCCTGGGTGCTCCCTAAGGATAAGAATGGCACCCCTGGGTGCCCCTAAAATGGGATCAACAGCCCTGGGTGCCCCCCAAGTGTGGTGCAGCACCCCCGGGTGCTCCTGAGAAGGGGACAAGCACCCCTGGGTGCCCCTGAAGAGGAAACTGACACCCCTGGGTGCCCCTAGGGAAGGGATCAGCACCCCTGGGTGCTCCTGAGGAAGGGACAGACACCTCTGGGTGCCCCTAGAGATGATGCTGGCACCCCTGGGTGCCCCCTCAAGTCTGGTGCAGCACCTCTGGGTGCCCCTAGGGATGGGACTGGCACCCCTGGGTGCCCCTAGGGAGGGGACAGGCAGTCCTGGGTGTTCCTAAAGACAGGATTGGCACCCCTGGGTGCTCCCTAAAGGCAAACCTGGCACCTCTGGGTGCCCCTGGGGAAACGATGAACACCCCTGGGTGCCCCTAAGGAGGGGACAGACACCCCTGGGTGCTCCTGAGGAAGGTACAGACACCCCTGGGTGTCCCTGGGGAACGGTACCAGCACCCCTCGGTGCCACCAGACAGAGGACAGGCACCCCTGGGTGCTCCCTTTGGTTGGCACAGCACCCCTGGGTGCCCCTGGGAATGGGATCAGTGGCCCTGGTGCCCTTCCAGTCCAGTGCAGCACCCCTGGGTGCCCCTAGATATGGGATCAGCACCCCTGGGTGCCCCCTGAACCTGGCAGAAACATCCCCGTGTGCCCCTAGGGAGGGGACAGGCACCCCTGGGTGCCCCTTGGGAGGGATTGGCACCTCTGGGTGCCCCTTGGGAGAGGACTAGCACCCCTGGGTGCTCCTAGAGAGGGGACAGGCACCCCTGGGTGCCCTTAGGGAGGGGAAAGGCGCCCCTGGGTGCCCCTGGGGATGGGACCAGCACCCCTGGGTGCTCCTAATGAAGGGACAGGCACCCCTGGGTGCCACCAGAAAGAGATGGGGCACCCCTGGGTGCCCCTAGGGAGGGAACTGACACCCCTGGGTGCCCCAAGAGAAGGGATCAGCACCCCTGGGTGCTCCTGAGAAGGACACAGGCACCCCCGGGTGCTCCTAAGAAAAAGACCAGCACCCCTGGGTGCCCCTAGGAATTGGATCAGCAGCCCTGGTACCCTTTGAGGTCAGTTCAGCACCCCTGGGTGCCCCCTAAGCCTGCCAGAAGCACCCCTGGGTGCTTCTGAAGATGAGGGTGGCACCCCTGGGTGCCCCTAAAGATGGAACCAGAACCTGTGGGAGCTCATTGGGAGGGGACAGGCACCCCTGGGTGCCCCTGGGGAGGGGACAAATACCCCTGGGTGCCCCCTAAGCCTGGCAAAAGCACCCCCTAGAACTGGGACCGGCACCCCTGGGTGCTCCTGAGAAAGGGACAGACACACTTGGGTGCCCCTGGGGACAGAACCAGCACCCCTGGGTGCCCCTAAGGAACGTACAGACACCCCTGGGTGCCCCTAGGCAAGGGACCAGCACCCCTGGGTGCCCCTGAAGAGAGGACAGGCACATCTCTGGATGTCCCTCGGGACAGAACCAGCACCCCTGGGTGCCCCTAAGGAACAGGACCACCTCCCCCCTGGGTGCCCCCTGGCATGGGCAGGGCAGGGACCCTCCCTCCGCCAAGGGACCCACCCAGGTGTCAGGGTGCCCCCCACCCTAAAGGGAGCCCAGGTGGGAAGGATGGGGGGCCCAGGTGAGCGGGGGAGGGGCCAGGTCAGACTCACCTGAGGATTTGTTGCGCATCAGCCGCACCTCGCGGGGCTGCACCCCCTGCGCCTGCAGCTGCGCCCGGATCTGTGGGGACACGGGGACACGGGGACACGGCGACACGTCACTTGGGACACAGGACAGCACCCAGAGGGACACGGGGACATGGGGACACGGCGACATGTCACTTGGGACACAGGACAGCACCCAGAGGGACACGGGGACACGGGACATGGGGACACGGTGACATGTCACTTGGGACACAGGAGAGCACCCAGAGGGACATGGGGACATGGGGACACGGCGACATGTCACTTGAGACACAGGACAGCACCCAGAGGGACACGGGGACACGGCGACACGTCACTTGGGACACAGGAGAGCACCCAGAGGGACACAGGGACACGGTGACACGGGACATGGGGACACGGTGACACATCCCCTGAGACACAGGAGAGCACCCAGAGGGACATGGGGACACGGTGACATGTCACTTGGGACACAGGACAGCACCCAGAGGGACACGGGGACACGGTGACATGTCACTTGGGACACAGGACAGCACCCATAGGGACATGGGGACACGGTGACATGTCACTTGGGACACAGGAGAGCACCCAGAGGGACACAGGGACACGGTGACACGGGACATGGGGACACGGTGACACATCCCCTGGGACACAGGAGAGCACCCAGAGGGACATGGGGACAAGGTGACACATCCCCTGGGACACAGGAGAGCACCCATAGGGACACGGGGACACCTGGGACAGCACACACAGGGACACAGGACAGTGGCCACCTCACCTGGGACACGGTGCCTGGAGGGGACAGGGGACCATCATGGCAGGGGGTGGGGCCACAGCAAAGAGGGGTGGGGCCATCCCAGAGAGGGGGCGGAGCCATCCCAGAAGTCAGAATTGCCACCACGGTGGGGGCGGGGCCATGATGAAGAGGGGCGGGGCCATCCCAGATTGGATGGGGGAGTGCAGGTGGGGCGGGGCCATCCCAGCAAGGGGGTGTGGCCATCCCAGCTAAGGGGCGGGGCCTTCTCAGAAGTGGGATGAGCTCTTGCAGAAAGGGGCAAGGCCATGATGGAGAGGCGGGGCCATCTGAACTAGGGGGCGGGGCCATCCCAGATTGGGATGGGGTACTGCAGGTGGGGCGGGGGCCATCCCAGCTGGGGGGCGTGGCCACCCCAGAAGAGAGTGGCAGGGGGTGGAGCCAGAGTAGAGAGGGGTGGGGCCATCCCAGCTTGGGGGCGGAGCCATCCCAAAAGTGAGATGGGCTATTGCGGAAGGGGGTGGGGCCATGATGAAGAGGGGTGGGGCCATTATGGCAGGGGGCGGGGCGTTGTGGAGAGGGGCGGGGCTATCTCAGGAGTGGGCGTGGCCTGTGGGGGCGTGGCTCACGTCGTTCTCGGTGGCCGCCTGGGGCAGCATGCGCAGCATGACGATGGTGCTGGCGCGCGGCTCCTCCTCGGCGCCCTCCCGGTAATCCTGGTCCCGGTAATCGCCGTCGGCGCCGAACGGCAGCGCCGGGGGCTCCCGGGGAGGCTCCCGGGGCGGGTCCCGCTTCCGGGGCGGCTCCGAGCTCTCGTAGGAGCCCTGGAACCAGGGAGGGAGGGGTCCTGTGAGAGCCCCAGCCACTGAAATTTTACATTTTCTGTACTGAAAAATACTAACCGCTAAGAAAACACTGCAATTAACCTGAAATCATAAGAAAAATTTACAAAACTAAACTAAAAATCTAAAATCGTAAGTGCAAATTTCAACTACAAGCATATAATGTCATATAAAAACACAGCTTACAGTTTTATAATATAATTATACTTTTCTTATGATCTTAGCTTTGTTATCAATAATAAATAATAACTTTTACAAAACAAACTTTTATAACAAAAGAATATGTACATAAAATAAATGTTTCAAAACAAAACCTAGTCCTCGTTCCTCACCTCCTTCATCGTGAATTAAAATAAAATTTTAAAATTAGACAAAAAACTTTATATTACAAGCTACAATTAGGCACTAAATTAGAAATAAAAACAATTCAAGTATGGTTTATTAATTAAACAACTTATGCTTAGAAAACCACGCTAAAAGTATTTTTATTATCCTAGTTGTAACTCCTTTTATGCATTTAATTTGCTGCTTTATTATCATTTATATTTGATTATGCTTTTGTATTTGTTTACATCAAAATTTATATTGTCTTTAGTTACTTATTACACATACTTATTATTTTTTAAATTAATTTCACTGGAACGCCATAAAACTTATAACTCACAAAACCACAACGTACATAAACACTAATAAGGACCTAAATTCAAGCGACAAACACCATCTCACACATTTCACCTCAGCCTCAGCAAAACAAAAAATAAAACTCAGCCGGCTCCCAACACGCACCTGAGGGGGGGTCCCGGCACTGGGGGGTCCCTCGGGGGGTCCCCCGTACCCCCGGTAGTCCATGTCGCGATAGTCGTGATCCCGCTGGGTGCGGGAGCCGTCCTCGGAGGGGGGAGGGGCACCCCCGTAACGCCCCGTGCGGTCCCCACGGCCACCCCTGGGTGGGGGGGGTGAGGGTCAGGGGGGGCCCAGAGCTCTGGGGGTCCCCAAAAAATCTGAGCTTCAAATCCGGACCCCAAATCCTGGACCCTAAATCCTGAGCCTTTAATCTGCAACCCAAATCTGCACAACAAATCCTGAACCCCAAATCTGGATCCCAAATCCTGCACCTTAAATTCTGGACTCCAAATCTGCACCCCCAAATCCGGACCTCCAATATGAACGCCAAGTCCTGGGCCCCAAATCTGGACCTTAAATCCTGACCCCAAATCCTGGACCCCAATTCTGCGCCCCAAATCCTGGATCCCCATTTCTGGACTCCAAATCTGAACGTCAAATCCTGGGCCCCAAATCTGAACCTCAAATCATGGACCCAAATCTGAACCTCAAATCATGGACCCAAAATCTGAACCTCAAATCATGGACCCAAATCTGAACCTCAAATAATGGACCCCAAATCTGAACCTCAAATCCTGGACCCAAAATCTGAACCTCAAATTCTGGGCCCCAAATCTGAACCTCAAATCATGGACCTAAAATCTGAACCTCAAATCCTGGACCCAAAATCTGAACCTCAAATCTGGACCCCAAATCCTGGACCCTAAATCCTGAGCCTTTAATCTGCATCCCAAATCTGCACAACAAATCCTGAACCCCAAATCTGGATCCCAAATCCTGAGCCTTAAATTCTGGACTCCAAATCTGCACCCCCAAATCCGGACCTCCAATATGAACGCCAAGTCCTGGACCCCAAATCTGGACCTTAAATCCTGACCCCAAATCCTGGACCCCAAATCCTGGATCCCCATTCCTGGACTCCAAATCTGAACCTCAAATTCTGGGCCCCAAATCTGAACCTCAAATCCTGGGCCCCAAATCTGAACCTCAAATCGTGGACCCAAAATCTGAACCTCAAATTCTGGGCCCCAAATCTGAACCTCAAATCTGGACCCCAAATCCCGGACCCTAAATCCTGAGCCTTTAATCTGCATCCCAAATCTGCACAACAAATCCTGAACCCCAAATCTGGATCCCAAATCCTGCACCTTAAATTCTGGACTCCAAATCTGCACCCCCAAATCCGGACCTCCAATATGAACGCCAAGTCCTGGGCCCCAAATCTGGACCTTAAATCCTGGCCCCAAATCCTGGACCCCAAATCCTGGATCCCCATTCCTGGACTCCAAATCTGAACCTCAAATCCTGGACCCAAATCTGAACCTCAAATCATGGACCCAAAATCTGAACCTCAAATCCTGGGCCCCGAATCTGAACCTCAAATCCTGGACCCCAAATGCTGGACCCTAAATCCTGAGCCTTTAATCTGCATCCCAAATCTGCACAACAAATCCTGAACCCCAAATCTGGATCCCAAATCCTGCACCTTAAATTCTGGACTCCAAATCTGCACCCCCAAATCCGGACCTCCAATATGAACACCAAGTCCTGGGCCCCAAATCTGGACCTTAAATCCTGACCCCAAATCCTGGACCCCAATTCTGCGCCCCAAATCCTGGATCCCCATTCCTGGACTCCAAATCTGAACCTCAAATCCTGGGCCCCAAATCTGAACCTCAAATCATGGACCCCAAATCTGAACCTCAAATCATGGACCCAAAATCTGAATCTCAAATCATGGACCCAAAATCTGAATCTCAAATCCTGGACCTAAAATCTGAACCTCAAATCATGGACCTAAAATCTGAACCTCAAATCCTGGACCCCAAATCCTGGACCCTAAATCCTGAGCCTTTAATCTGCATCCCAAATCTGCACAACAAATCCTGAACCCCAAATCTGGATCCCAAATCCTGCACCTTAAATTCTGGACTCCAAATCTGCACCCCCAAATCCGGACCTCCAATATGAACGCCAAGTCCTGGGCCCCAAATCTGGACCTTAAATCCTGACCCCAAATCTTGGACCCCAATTCTGCGCCCCAAATCCTGGATCCCCATTTCTGGACTCCAAATCTGAACCTCAAATCCTGGGCCCCAAATCTGAACCTCAAATCCTGGACCCAAAATCTGAACCTCAAATCATGGACCCAAAATCTGAACCTCAAATCATGGACCCCAAATCTGAACCTCAAATCATGGACCCAAAATCTGAACCTCAAATCCTGGGCCCCAAATCTGAACCTCAAATCATGGGCCCTAAATCTGAACCTCAAATCCTGGACCCAAAATCTGAACCTCAAATCATGGACCCAAAATCTGAACCTCAAATCCTGGGCCCCAAATCTGAACCTCAAATGCTGGGCCCCAAATCTGAACCTCAAATCCTGGACCCAAAATCTGAACCTCAAATCATGGACCCCAAATCTGAACCTCAAATCCTGGGCCCCAAATCTGAACCTCAAATCCTGGACCCCAAATCTGAACCTCAAATGCTGGGCCCCAAATCTGCACAACAACGCCTGGACCTCCAAATCGGCATCTCAAATCTGCACCCCAAATCTGCACCCCAATTCTGGACCCCAAATCCTGACCCCCAAGTCTGCACAATAAATCCTGGATCCCAAATCTGGACCCCAAATCCTGACCCCAAATCTGCACCCTAAGTCTGCGGCTTAAAATCCTCGACCCCAAATCCTGCACCCTAAAACGTGACCCCAAATCCTGGACCCCAAATCTGCACAGCAAATCTGCACCCCAAATCCTGGACCCCAAATCTTGGATCCCAATTCCTGGACCCTAAATCTGAACCTCAAATCCTGGACTCCAGATCTTGGACCTTAAATCTGCACCCCAAATCCTGGACATCAAATCTGCACCCTAATTCTGGGCCCCAAATCTACACCCAAAATCCTGGACCCCAAAACTACACCTAAAATCCTGGACCCCAAATCTGCACAACAAATCCTGGATCCCAAGTCCTGGGCCCCAAATCCTCAACCCCAAATCTGCACAGTAAATCTGCACCCCAAATCCTGGAACCCAAATCTGAGTCCCAAATTCTGGACCCCCATTCCTGGACCCCAAATCTGAATCCCAAGTCTGAACCCTAAATCCTGGAACCCAAATCTGCACAGCAAATCTGCACCTAAATACTGGACTCCAAACCTGGATCCCAAATCCTGGACCCCAAATCTGCGTCCCAAATCTGGACCCCAAATCTGCACCTTAAATCCTGGGAACCCAAATCCTGGACTCCAAATCCTGACCCGAAACCCTGCACCCCAAACCTGCACAACAAATCTGCACCTTAAATCCTGGACCCCAAACCTGCACAACAAATCTGGACCCCAAATGGCTCCTTCCACCCCCAGGGATCCCCAAATTCCCCTCCGCCCTCAGCAGTCCCCAAGTGTACCCTCCCTCCCCAAAACATTGAATTCCATTTATTGAGGGCCTCAACAGCTGCCCAGATGTTCCCACCCCCCACCCCAATCCCGAATTTTGGGGGTCCCCAGGTCCCCCCTCACCTTCGCTCGTACTCCATGGTGGCAGCACCTGCGAGGGCAGTGACTGGTCAGACTGGGAGGAACTGGGGGTTACTGGGCTGGACTGGGTTCAATGGGAAGAGAACTGAATGAACTGGAAAAGCACCGGGATGGACTGGGAGCAATGACTGGAAAATTTTATGGCAAACTGGAAGGGCCAAAATGGGGAAACAAGGATGGAACTGGGATGAACTGGGAGCCACTGGGCCCTGTACAGGAGAGAAGCAGACACGACCACCCTCATACTCCGCCCATAATTAACATATAGTATCACGCCCCCTAATTAACACACAACACCCCACCCCTTAATTACCATGAAAATTCCAGCCCCTGGTCCCGCTCTCACACCCCCTCCCTCACAAACTGCACCGGGAGTTCCGTTCAGCCCCGCCCCTCCCGGTCGGTCCCGCCCCTCCCGGTCGGCTCCTCCCCTCCCCGCTCACCCCTCCCCAGTCCGGCCGGGCCCGTCCCGCCCCTCACAGCCGTCCCGACCTTTCCCGGCGCCGCCGCCGCCGCCGCTCCCCGGCACCAAAATGGCGGCGCCGCTCCCGCTCCGCCGGGCCCGTCCCGCGCGCCCGCCCTCGCCGCGCTTCCATTGGTCGCTGCTCCCGCCAGTCCGAAAATACCGTGTTTTGATTAGGTCATGCCGTAAAGTGGGCGGTGCAGCGCTACGGCTGGATATGATTGACTGTAGAGCAAAAGTAGGCGGGGCCATGGTGAGTGAATGGGGCGGGACAATGTAAGCGTAGAGCTGTGATTGGCTGCGCGGCGCGGAGGCGGGAGGAAAAGCCAATGCGAGGTCGCGATTGATCGGGTTGAGCGGAAGGGGCGAGGCAGGGCGGCGGGGCAAGATGGCGGCGCTGTGGCGGGCGCTGCGGGCGCTGCGGGCGCTGCCCGCCGGGGCTCGGGGCCGCTCGGCGGGGTCGTCCGGGGCCGTGGCGCTGCCGCGGCCGCTCGGGGCCGACGCGCACGAGGAGGAGCCGATGTTGGTGGCGCAGAGGAAGGTGAGCGGCCAAGGGCAAAGCGGGAGGGGCGGGGCGGGGTTTGTGTGGGGATTGTGGGTGGGCGTGGTCTGTGGAGGGGCGTGTCTTTGGGCGGGGCCACTGTTGGGTGAGATTTAATTAGCATGCCTGGAAGGGGCGTGGCTTAGTTGGAATGGGCGTGGTGTAAATGTTGTGGGCGGGGCTTTGAGAATTTGAGGGCGGTGTGAAAGGGCGTGGCGTCGTGGGCGTGGCCTAATTTGGGCGGGGCTTCGCCGTGTTTAGGTGATTGCCTGCCTTTGAAGGGGCGTGGTCGGGAGGGGGCGTGGCCTGGGCTGAATGGGGACTGAGGACACACCTGGGGACCGTGGGTGTGGTAAAAGGAAGGGCGTGGCAAGAAGGGGCGTGGCCAGGGCTGAGATTTAGGAGGGGGACGCACCTGGGGTCGGGGCTCAGGGGGCTCCTATGGCCCAGGGCTCCTGAGGAGGGGCTGGGACACACCTGGGGGTGCCTGGACGAGGGGCTGGGACACACCTGGCTGTGGCAGGAGGCTCACACGACCCTCCCCACACAGAACCCCGACTACCATGGCTTCTCGGCCGACCCCGACGCCGACGTGCTGAACATGCGCGCCGCCTTCCTGGCCGGCATCTCCGTCGCCATCGTCCTGGGCTCCGTCTTCGTCCATTACCTGCCTGACTACGGGTCTGTGATCGTGGGGTCTCACCTGGGAAACCCCCATGGTGAAGGGGGGACGGGGACAGCCCCGAGGGGAGCTTGTAGTTGAGAGCCTCTCCATAGCTTCCCCACATTTTTGCGGTTTTTAGGGGTTTTTCTGGGGGAGTTGTGGGTGTTGTTGAGTCTCCTGAGAGTTCTGTGGGAGCTCCCAAGGGGATTTGGGAACCAACAAGACCCCTTGTACACCCTACAGGGGTTTCTATGAAATCTTTGGGGGGTTTTGGGGTCTATAAGCCCTTGGCAGGTCTGGCAGTGTCTATAGGAGCCCATGGGGACATGGGAGAGGATTTAGGGGGCTACAGAGCCCTGTGGGGGGCTATAGAAGGCAGGGGGGGGTTAGGGTGGACTCTGGGGTGCGTATGGGGACCTACAGGGATGCCTGAGCCTTTGAGGAGGGAGGAATTCCGACACCTGGCGGGGGGTTTGGGATGTCCCCATGGATCCCCAAGGTGTGGGGCTCACCTGTCCACCCCCTCCCCCGCAGGCTGCAGCAGTGGGCCCGGCGCGAGGCCGAGAGGCTGGTGCTGGAGCGGGAGTGCCGTGGGGAGCCCCTGCTCACCTCCAACTACTACAACCCCAAGTGTCTCCCCCTGCCCCCCCCGGAGTGACCCTCGGACCCTCAGCTACCCCCCCCCGGAGTGACCCCGGAGCCCGGTGTTGGTTTGTGAATAAAGTTCTGGGTCCTTCCCGACTCCTGCGGCTTTTGTTTTGGGGCGGGGAACAAGAAACTACATCTCCCAGCGACCCCTGCGGGCCCCGTGACGTCACAGGACAGCGACACATGCGGAAATGGCGCTCTGGCCCCCGCGGCCTCGCCTCCGTGCTCAAGGGACTACATCTCCCAGCGGACCTTGCGACTACATGACGTCACCAGGCAGCGACACCACGCGGAAATGGCGCCCTGGTCCCCATGGCCCCTCCCAGGTTCCCCTGCAGCTCCCCACAGCCCCTCTAAGACCCCCATGGCCCCCTACAGCCCCCCCAAGCCCCACATAACCTGCGAGGGAGCCCCTCTAGGGCCCTGGAGACCCTCGAGGTTCCCCAAGCTCCCCCTGGGCTGCCGCAGATCCCCCTCGGTCCCCTATAGCCCCCTCAGGTCCTCCCCACGCCCCTCTGTGTAGCCCCCTGTGGCTCTGGGACCCCCTTAGGCTCCTATAGGTTCCTGCATTACTACGGACGCCTTTATTTAAATTTTTCCACGCAGTTGCACTAAGTTGTGCAATTCGGCATGACACTACGTAAAGTCTTCCGCGGTTTCCTGTGAGTTTTTTAAGCACTTTTACGAGCCTCTGATCGGCCTCTATAGCCCCCCAAAAACCCCACTTGGGTCCCCATAGCCCCCCAAGGGCCTCCAAAGCTCCCAGACACTCCCCGCGCCCACCTATAGCCCCCCGCGCTCCGCCCTTTCCAGCCCCGTGTCCCCTCTCGGCCGCCGTCCGGGCGGCGCGCGCCGCGCCGTGTCACGAGGCCGCGCAAGGGGCGTGGCCTTCCTCATCCGGGACCCTGCGGCAGGAAAAGGGGCGTGGCCAGCCGGGGCGCGCCCGCCCAATCCTCGCGTCGGGTGAGGCGGGCAGGGAGGGGGGCGGGCGGTGGCGGGAGGAGACAACCAATGAGACCGCGGCGCCGGGCGGCGCCGACCAATGGAAGAGCGCGGGGGGCGTGGCCTCGCGCGCGCAGGGAGGGGGCGGCGGGTGGCAGCGGCCGCGGCCGCCATCTTGTCGCGGAGGAGCCGAGCGGAGCGGGCGGGACCCGGCGGCGGGGCCTGGACAGCGACATTGGTGCGGGGCCGGCGGCGATCCCGGGGGTGCTCGGGGGCTGCTCCGGTCTGCAGGGGCGCGGGGAGGCGGCCCCGGGGCGGCCAGTGCGGCCCCGCCTTGCGGGATCCGGCGCCGGGCCTGAGGGGGCCGGGGGGGAGCCGTGAGGGGGAACCGCCCCCCCCACAGCGGGACCCTCAGGATTGGGAGCGCGGGGGGAACCGCGACCCCCGCTCGGGGAGCCCCGGGGATGGGGAACCCCCCTGGGTGGGACCCCCGGGGATGGGGAACCCCCCCCGGTTAATGGGGAACCCCTCAAGGAAGGCCCCGAGGGCGGGACCGGCCCGGGATGGGACCCCCGGGACCCGCCCGGGACCCGCCCGGGGCTGGGAGCGCTCTCGGCGGCGGGGGCGGTGCCGTGCCCGGCTCTGGGGCTGCCGGTGCGCTCTGATGTCCCTCAGGGCCACCTCGCTGTCCCCAAGTGTCGCTCCCCACCCTTCTGTGTGTCCGTCCGTCCCTGCGTGTCGCTCTGTCCGTCCCCGGTGTCACCGGGGCGGCGACAGCCAATGGGACAGCGCGGGGGAGCTGTCGCACCTGGTGGCCCCGCCCGTGACCCCATTCACCTGGTGTGTCACCGTCTGTGTCACCTGGTGTCACCCTCCGTGTCCCCGCCGTCACCTGGTGTCGCCCTGCATCACCCTCTCCATCCCTGCTGTCCCTCGTTGCCATCTCCGGTGTCACCTGGTGTCACCGCCAGCATCATCCCCTGTCCCCGGTGTCACCTCTCGTCACTTTATGTGTCGCTGTGTCCTGTTCAGTGCCACCCTGTGTGTCACCCCCTGCTGTTGGTGACCTCAGGTGGCCGCAGATGTCACCTCTTGACCCCAGCATCACCCCGTGTCTGTCCCAGTGTCCCCGCTGTCCCCAGCCCTGTCCCCGTGTGACCCTGCCTGGCTTCTGTCCCTGTCCCTGAATGTCCGGCTGACCCCTGGCTGTCCCCAAGTGTCCAGTTTGCTGCTGTCCCTGTCCCTGGATGTCCCCAGATGTGTCCTGACCCCATCCTTGTCCCCAGATGTCCCCAGATGTCCAGCTCCCCTCTGCCCATGGATGTCCTGACCCTCTCTCTGTCCCCGTGTGTCCCCTGACCTGTCCTTGTCTCCAGGTGTCCCCAGCTGTCCCTTGACGTGTCCCTGTCCCCGTGTGTCCCCTGACTGTCTCTGTTCCTGGATGTCCCTTGATGTCTTCTGACCTGGCTCCCAACTGTCCCTATCCCCGGGTGTCCCCTGACTGTCCCCTCCCTGTCTCCAGCTGTCCCCAGCTGTCCCTGATGTTCCTTTCCCTGTCCCCAGGTGTCCCCTGACTGTCCCTGACTGTCCCTGTCCCCTGATGTCCCAGCTGTCCCTCACTGTCCCCAGCTGTCCTCTGACTGTCCCTGATGTCCCTGTCCCCAGTTGTCCCCTCCCTGTCCCCGATGTCCCCTCACTGTCCCCTCGCTGTCCCCAGCTGTCCCCTCACTGTCCCTCACTGTCCCCTTCATGTCCCCTGACTGTCCCCTCGCTGTCCCCAGCTGTCCCCTCACTGTCCCCTGGCTGTCCCCAGATGTCCCCTCACTGTCCCCGATGTCCCCTCGCTGTCCCTGATGTCCCAGCTGTCCCCTCACTGTCCCTGTCCCCAGTTGTCCCTCACTGTCCCTCGCTGTCCCCGATGTCCCCTCACTGTCCCTGATGTCCCCTCACTGTCCCCGATGTCCCTCACTGTCCCTGGCTGTCCCCGATGTCCCTCACTGTCCCCAGATGTCCCCGATGTCCCCTCACTGTCCCTCACTGTCCCCAGCTGTCCCCTCACTGTCCCTCACTGTCCCCAGATGTCCCCGATGTCCCCTCACTGTCCCTCACTGTCCCCAGATGTCCCCTCACTGTCCCTGGCTGTCCCCGATGTCCCTCACTGTCCCCAGCTGTCCCCTCACTGTCCCTCACTGTCCCCAGATGTCCCCGATGTCCCCTCACTGTCCCTCACTGTCCCCGATGTCCCTCACTGTCCCCTCACTGTCCCCAGCTGTCCCCGATGTCCCCTCACTGTCCCTCACTGTCCCCGATGTCCCTCACTGTCCCCTCACTGTCCCCGATGTCCCCTCACTGTCCCTGATGTCCCCTCACTGTCCCTGGCTGTCCCCAGATGTCCAGCTCCCCGCTGTCGAAGAAGCGCCGCGTCTCTGGGTCAGAGCCACCGACGGGCTCCAGCCGTGCCCCTGCCCCCGCCGTGTCCCCGAGCGTCACCCCCGCCAACGTGAGTGCCACCAACCCCCGAGGGCCACCGACCCCTCACCGCCACCTCCCGAGTGCCACCAACTCCTCTGAGTGCCACCAACCCCCGAGGGCCACCGACCCCTCACCGCCACCTCCCGAGTGACACCGCCGCCTCCCAAGTGCCACCAACCCTTCCTGAGTGCCACCAACCCTTCCTGAGAGCCACCAACCCTTCCTGAGTGCCACTGTTCCCTCCTGAGGGCCACCAACCCCTCACTATCCCCTCCTGAGGGCCACTGCCACCTCCTGAGAGCCACCAACCCCCCTGAGTGCCACCAAACCCCCCTGAGTGCCACCAACCCTTCCTGAGTGCCACCAAATCCCCCTGAGTGCCACCAACCCTTCCTGAGTGCCACCAAATCCCCCTGAGTGCTACTGTCCCCTCCCGAGTGACACCAACCCCTCTGAGTGCCACCAACCCCTCACTGCCACCTCCTGAGTGCCACCATCCTGTTGGGGACCCTGGACCACCCACGGTGGCTTTGTCACCCTCTGGGGAGCCCCTGGTGTCATTGTCACCTCTGTGGTGCTCAGAGCTGCTGCTGGGGGTGCGGTGTCACCTGGTGTCACCTGGTGTCACCTGTGGGTCTTGGGGCTGTCCCTCCATGTCCCCTTACTCTGCTCAGGGTCAGTTACTGTCCCTCTTTGTGACATTTGTCCCCCAGGTCCCCAGTGTCCCCTCAACAATGGGCAGTGTCACCCGCAAAGTGTCACCGGCCCGACTGTTGTCACCGTGGTGTGACACCACCCTGCTGTCACCTCCTGCCACCCCTTGGGGGTCCTGCTCCCTGTCCCAGGGTGTCACAGCACCCATTGTCACCCTCAGTGTCCCTGTGGTGACACCACCGTCCCCTGGTGACACTGCTGTCCCCCTGGTGACACTGCTGTCCCTGTGGTGACACTGCTGTCCCTGTGGTGGCACCGCTGTCCCTGTGGTGACACCACCGTCCCCTGGTGACACCGCTGTCCCTGTGGTGACACTGCTGTCCCTGTGGTGACACTGCTGTCCCCTCTGTCCCATGGTGGCACCGCTGTCCCCCTGGTGACACTGCTGTCCCTGTGGTGACACCACCATCCCCTGGTGACACTGCTGTCCCTGTGGTGACACCGCTGTCCCCATGGTGACACTGCTGTCCCCTCTGTCCCATGGTGGCACCGCTGTCCCCCTGGTGACACTGCTGTCCCTGTGGTGACACCACCATCCCCTGGTGACACTGCTGTCCCTGTGGTGACACCACCATCCCCTGGTGACACTGCTGTCCCTGTGGTGGCACCGCTGTCCCCATGGTGGCACCGCTGTCCCCATGGTGGCACCGCTGTCCCCTCTGTCCCCAGGGAATGGCAAAGAACGGGGCCGAGGCCGAGATCGATGAGGGGCTCTACTCCCGCCAGCTGTGAGTGACGGGGACATGGGGGGACATTTTGGGGTCCCCAGGGGGGTTTTGGGGTCCCCAAGGAGGATTCGGGGTCCCCACGGACTTGGGGGGCTCCGTGTGGAGTGGGGGGGTCCCCACAGTTTGGGGTTTTCTCATGGATCTGAGGTTCCCCATGGATTTGGGGTTTCCCTGTGAGTTTTGGGGTTCCCGTGGATTTAGGGTTTTGCCGTGGATTTGAGGTTCCTCATGGGTTTGGGGTTTCCCTGTGAGTTTTGGGGTTCCCGTGGGTTTAGGGTTTTCTCATGGATCTGAGGTTCCTCATGGATTTGGGGTTTCCCTGTGAGTTTTGGGGTTCCCGTGGATTTAGGGGTTTTCTCATGGATTTGAGGTTCCTCATGGATTTGGGGTTTCCCTGTGAGTTTTGGGGTTCCCACGGATTTAGGGTTTTCTCATGGATCTGAGGTTCCTCATGGATTTGGGGTTTCCCTGTGAGTTTTGGGGTTCCCGTGGATTTAGGGTTTTCTCATGGATTTGAGGTTCCTCATGGGTTTGGGGTTTCCCTGTGAGTTTTGGGGTTCCCGTGGATTTAGGGTTCTGCCATGGATTTGAGGTTCCCCATGGATTTGGGGTTTGCCCTGTGAGTTTTGGGGTTCCTGTGGGTTTGGGGTTTTCTCATGGATTTGAGGTTCCTCATGGGTTTGGGGTTGGCCCTGTGAGTTTTGGGGTTCCCGTGGATTTAGGGTTTTCTCATGGATCTGAGGTTCCTCATGGATTTGGGGTTTGCCCTGTGAGTTTTGGGGTTCCCACGGATTTAGGGTTTTCTCATGGATCTGAGGTTCCTCATGGATTTGGGGTTTCCCTGTGAGTTTTGGGGTTCCCACGGATTTAGGGTTTTCTCATGGATCTGAGGTTCCTCATGGATTTGGGGCTTCCCTGTGAGTTTTGGGGTTCCCGTGGATTTAGGGTTTTCTCATGGATCTGAGGTTCCTCATGGATTTGGGGTTTCCCTGTGAGTTTTGGGGTTCCCACGGATTTAGGGTTTTCTCATGGATCTGAGGTTCCTCATGGATTTGGGGTTTGCCCTGTGAGTTTTGGGGTTCCCGTGGATTTGGGGTTTTCTCATGGATCTGAGGTTCCCCATGGATTTGGGGTTTCCCTGTGAGTTTTGGGGTTCCCGTGGATTTGGGGTTTTCCCATGGATTTGAGGTTCCTCATGGATTTGGGGTTTGCCCTGTGAATTTTGGGGTTCCCGTGGATTTAGGGTTTTGCCATGGATCTGAGGTTCCTCATGGATTTGGGGTTTCCCTGTGAGTTTTGGGGTTCCCGTGGGTTTAGGGTTTTCTCATGGATCTGAGGTTCCTTACGGATTTGGGGTTTCCCTGTGAGTTTTGGGGTTCCCGTGGGTTTAGGGTTTTGCCATGGATTTGAGGTTCCTCACGGGTTTGGAGTTTCCCCGTGGATTTGGGGTTTTTCCGTAGTTTGGGATTTTTTGTAAGTACAGGAGATTGAGCAGAACACGCTTGAATTGAGGAGGGTTCCTCCAACCTTGACAGATTTCCCCTGGGAGCTCTGATTTCCTACGGAGATTTCTGGGATCCCATTGAGTTCTTTGGGATCCCATTGGAGATTTTTGGGTTCCCATTGAGTTCTTTGGGTTCCCACTGAGAATTTTGTGTTCCCATTGAGTTCTGAGTTCCCATGGATGTTTTTGGGTTCCCATTGAGTTTTTTGGGTTCCCATTGAGTTCTGTGGGGTCCCATTGAAATTTCTGGATTCTCATTGAGTTCTTTGGGTTCCCATTGAAATTTTTGGGATCCCATTGAGATTTTTGGGTTCCTTTTGAGTTCTTTGGGATCCCATTGAGTTCTTTGGGATCCCATTGGAGATTTTTGGGTTCCCATTGAGTTCTGTGGGATCCCACCGAGATTTTTGGGTTCCCGTTGAGATTTCTGGATTCTCATTGAGTTCTTTGGGTTCCCATTGAAATTTTTGGGATCCCACCGAGATTTTTGGGTTCCTGTTGAGTTCTTTGGGATCCCATTGAGTTCTTTGGGATCCCATTGGAGATTTTCTGGGTTCCCATTGAGTTCTGTGGGATCCCACCGAGATTTTTGGGTTCCCATTGAGATTTCTGGATTCTCATTGAGTTCTTTGGGTTCCCATTGAAATTTTTGGGATCCCACTGAGATTTTGGGGTTCCCATTGATTTCTTTGGGATCACACTGAGTTCTTTGGGATCCCATTGGAGATTTTTGGGTTCCTGTTGAGTTCTGTGGGATCCCACTGAGATTTTTGTGTTCCCGTGTAGTTCTGAGTTCCCATGGATGTTTTTGGGTTCCCATTGAGATTTCTGGGTTCCCGTTGAGTTCTTTGGGATCCCATTGAGTTTTTTTGGGTTCCCATTGAGTTCTGTGGGATCCCATTGAGATTTCTGGATTCTCATTGAGTTCTTTGGGTTCCCATTGAAATTTTTGGGATCCCACTGAGTTCTTTGGGTTCCTGTTGAGTTCTTTGGGATCCCATTGAGATTTTGGGGTTCCCATTGATTTCTTTGGGATCCCACTGAGTTCTGTGGGATCCCACCGAGATTTTTGGGTTCCCATTGAGATTTCTGGATTCTCGTTGAGTTCTTTGGGTTCCCATTGAAATTTTTGGGATCCCACTGAGTTCTTTGGGTTCCTGTTGAGTTCTTTGGGATCCCATTGAGATTTTTCGGGTTCCCATTGAATTCTTTAGGATCCCACTGAGATTTTTGGGTTCCCATTGAGTTCTGAGTTCCCATGGATGTTTTTGGGTTCTCCTTGAGATTTCTGGGTTCCCATTGAGTTCTTTGGGATCCCATTGGAGATTTTTGGGGTTCCCATTGAGTTCTGTGGGATCCCACCGAGATTTTTGGGTTCCCATTGAGATTTCTGGATTCTCATTGAGTTCTTTGGGTTCCCATTGAAATTTTTGGAATCCCACTGAGATTTTTGGGTTCCTGTTGAGTTCTTTGGGATCCCATTGAGTTCTTTGGGTTCCCATTGAAATTTTTGGGATTCCACTGAGTTCTTTTGGTTCCTGTTGAGTTCTTTGGGTTCCTGTTGAGTTCTTTGGGATCCCATTGAGATTTTGGGGTTCCCATTGATTTCTTTGGGATCCCACTGAGTTCTTAGGGATCCCATTGGAGATTTTTGGGTTCCTGTTGAGTTCTGTGGGATCCCATTGAGTTTTTTGGGTTCCCGTTGAGTTCTGTGGGATCCCACCGAGATTTTTGGGTTCCCATTGAGATTTCTGGATTCTCATTGAGTTCTTTGGGTTCCCATTGAAATTTTTGGGATCCCACCGAGATTTTTGGGTTCCCGTTGAGTTCTTTGGGATCCCGTTGAGTTCTTTGGGATCCCATTGGAGATTTTTGGGTTCCAGTTGAGTTCTGTGCGATCCCACTGAGATTTTTGGGATCCCATTGAGTTCTTTGGGATCCCATTGGAGATTTCTGGGTTCCCGTTGAGTTCTGTGGGATCCCACTGAGATTTTTGGGTTCCCGTTGAGATTTCTGGATTGTCATTGAGTTCTTTGGGTTCCCATTGAAATTTTTGGGATCCCACCAAGATTTTTGGGTTCCCATTGAGTTCTTTGGGATCCCATTGAGTTCTTTGGGATCCCATTGGAGATTTTTGGGGTTCCCATTGATTTCTTTGGGATCCCACTGAGTTCTTAGGGATCCCATTGGAGATTTTTGGGTTCCTATTGAGTTCTTTAGGATCCCATTGAGTTCTTTGGGTTCCCACTGAGATTTTTGGGTTCCCACGGAGTTTTTTTAGCGTTCCCTTTGACATTTTTGGGGTTTTTTTCCCCCCCAGGTACGTGCTGGGCCACGAGGCCATGAAGCGCATGCAGACCTCCAACGTGCTGGTGTCGGGGCTGCGGGGCCTGGGCGTGGAGGTGGCCAAGAACCTGGTGCTGGGGGGGGTCAAATCTGTCACCCTGCACGACCCCCACCCCGCAGCCTGGGCCGACCTGGCCTCCCAGGTGGGAGTTTTTGGGGTTTTTTGGGGTTTTTTTTAGCTTAAATTGTTGTTAATTGCTGTGCTTGGGTGGTGGAGTTTGTTCCGGGCGTGAGGGGATTTTGGAGGGAGGTTTGTTGGGGGGGGGTTGGGGGTTTTTGGGGGGGAGGTTGGGGTTTTGGGGTGCTTTGGAGTGGTTTTGGGGCGGTTTGGTGTCATTTGGGGTGCTTGTTGTGGGTGTTTGTTGGGGTTTTGGGGTGCTTTGGAGTGGTTTGTGGGGGGAAGGGAGCGTTTTGGGGCGGTTTGGTGTCATTTGGGGTGTTGGAGTTTTGGGGTGGTTTGGAGAGTTTGAGGGGATTTTGGGGGTGCTTATTGGATTTTGGGGTGGGTTGAGGGGATTTTGGGGTGGTTTGGAGTGGTTTGTTGGGGTTTTGGGGTCGTTTGGGGGGATTTTAGGGTGCTTGTTGGGGTTTGGAGTGATTTGGGGTGTTTGTTGGGGTTTTGGGTGGTTTTGGTGGCGTTTTGGGGGTGTTTTTAAGGGGGTTTGGAGGGGTTTTGGTGTGTTTTGGGGGTGTTTTGGAGGTGTTTTTGGGGTTATTTTGGGAATGTTTTGGGGATGTTTTGGGGTTTCTGACCCTCGTGCCCTCCAGTTTTACCTGCTGGAGGAGGATGTGGGGTATTTGGGGAATGTTTTTGGGGTTGTTTGGGATGTGAATGGGGATGGTTTTGGGGTGGTTTTGGGGATGGTTTTGGGGATGTTTTGGGGTTCCTGACCCCTCGTTCCCCCCAGTTCTACCTGTGGGAAGAGAATGTGGGGTGTTTGAGGGACGGTTTTGTGGTTGTTTTGAGAATGTTTTGGGGATGTTTTGGGGTTTCTGACCCTCGTGCTTTCCAGTTTTACCTGCTGGAGGAGGATGTGGGGTATTTGGGGAATGTTTTTGGGGTTGTTTGGGATGTGTATGGGGATGGTTTTGGGGTTGTTTTGGGAATGTTTTGGGGTTGCTATGGGGATGTTTTTCGGATTGTTTTGGGGATGTTCTCGGGGTTATTTTGGGGGTGTTTTTGGGATTGTTTTGGGGTTTCTGACCCCTTGTTCCCCCCCAGTTCTACCTGTGGGAGGAGAATGTGGGGTGTTTGGGGGACGGTTTTGGGGTTGTTTTGGGGTTGTTTTGGGGTTGTTTGGGGATGTTTTTGGGATTGCTTTGGGGATGTTCTCGGGGCTGTTTTGGGGTTATTTTGGGGGTGTTTTTCGGATTGCTTTGGGGATGTTTTCGGGGCTGTTTTGGGGTTATTTTGGGGATGTGTTTAGGATTGCTTTGGGGATGTTTTTTGGGGCTGTTTTGGGGTTGTTTTGGGGGTGCTTTTGGGATTGCTTTGGGGATGTTCTCGGGGCTGTTTTGGGGTTATTTTGGGGGTGCTTTTGGGATTGCTTTGGGGATGTTCTCGGGGCTGTTTTGGGGTTATTTTGGGGGTGCTTTTGGGATTGCTTTGGGGATGTTCTCGGGGCTGTTTTGGGGTTGTTTTGGGGGTGTTTTTGGGATTGCTTTGGATGTTCTCGGGGCTGTTTTGGGGTTGTTTTCGGGGTGCTTTTGGGGTTGTTTTGGGGTTCCTGACCCCCGTTCCCCCCAGTTCTACCTGCGGGAGGAGGACGTGGGGCGCAGCCGGGCCGAGGCGACGCTGCCGCGCTTGGCCGAGCTCAACTCGTACGTGGCCGTGAGCAGCACCCGGGAGCCGCTGTCCAAGGAGCTGCTGGGCACATTCCAGGTAACCTGGCACAGCTGTGCCCACCTGGGCACAGGGGTAATGCCCTCAGACAGGTGTGCCCACCTGGGCACAGGTGTAACCTCCTCAGACAGCTGTGCCCACCTGGGCACAGGGGTAACCCCCTCAGACAGGTGTGCCCACCTGGGTACAGGTGTAACCCCCTCAGACAGCTGTGCCCACCTGGGTACAGGTGTAACCCCCTCAGACAGGTGTGCCCACCTGGGCACGGGGGTAACCCCCTCAGACAGCTGTGCCCACCTGGGCACAGGTGTAACCCCCTCAGACAGGTGTGCCCACCTGGGCACAGGGGTAATGCCCTCAGACAGCTGTGCCCACCTGGGCACAGGTGTAACTTTCAGACAGGTGTGCCCACCTGGGCACAGGTGTAACCCTCTCAGACAGGTGTGCCCACCTGGGTACAGGCGTAACCCTCTCAGACAGGTGTGCCCACCTGGGCACAGGGGTAACCCCCTCAGACAGGTGTGCCCACCTGGGCACAGGTGTAACCCTCTCAGACAGGTGTGCCCACCTGGGTACAGGTGTAACCCCCTCAGGCAGGTGTGCCCACCTGGGTACAGGTGTAACCCCCTCAGACAGGTGTGCCCACCTGGGTACAGGTGTAACCCCCTCAGACAGGTGTGCCCACCTGTGTACAGGGGTAACCCCCTCAGACAGCTGTGCCCACCTGGGTACAGGTGTAACCCCCTCAGACAGGTGTGCCCACCTGGGCACAGGGGTAACCCCCACAGACAGGTGTGCCCACCTGGGCACAGGGGTAACCCTGTCAGACAGGTGTGCCCACCTGGGTACAGATGTAACCTCCTCAGACAGGTGTGCCCACCTGGGCACAGGTGTAACCCCCTCAGACAGGTGTGCCCACCTGGGCACAGGCGTAACCCCCTCAGACAGGTGTGCCCACCTGGGCACAGGGGTAACCCCCTCAGACAGGTGTGCCCACCTGGGTACAGGGGTAACCCCCTCAGACAGGTGTGCCCACCTGGGCACAGGTGTAATGCCCTCAGACAGGTGTGCCCACCTGGGCACAGGGGTAACCCCCTCAGACAGGTGTGCCCACCCGGGGCCAGGCAGCCCAAATAATCCAGGTGGGTGGCCCAGGTGAGCCAGATGAATGGTCAGGTGAATGCCCAGGTGGGCACCTGGGTGACCAAGGTAAGTGCCCAGGTGAGAGCCCAGCTGGGTGCCCAGATAAGTGCCCAGGTGAATACCCAGGTGGGTGCCTAGGTGAGAATCCAGGTGAATACCCAGCTATGTGCCCAGATGAGCGCCCAGGTGAATGCCCAGGTGGGTGCCCAGCTGTGTGCCCAGGTGAGTGCCCAGGTGAATGCCCAGCTGTGTGCCCAGGTGAGTGCCCAGGTGAGTGCCCGGTGCCTGTCCCACAGGTGGTGGTGCTGACCAACTCCCCGCTGGAGGAGCAGCTCTGGGTGGGCGATTTCTGCCACAGCCACGGCATCAAACTGGTGGTGGCCGACACGCGCGGGCTCTTCGGGTGAGGGGCACCCCCAAACTGGGGCATTTTGGGGTCCCTTTTGGGGTGGGTCCCTTTTGGGGTGGGTCCTTTTAGGGTAGGTCTCTTTTGGGCTGGGTTCTTTTGGGATGGTCCCTTTTGGGGTGGTTTCTTTTAGGGTGGGTCTTTTCTGGGGGGTCCTTTTTGGGGTGAATCTCTTTTAGGGTGGGATTTTTGGTGTTCATCTCTTTTGGGGTGGGTCTCTCTTAGGGTGGGTTCCTTTTGGGGTGGGTCCCTTTTGGGGTGGGTCCCTTTTGGGGTGGGTCCTTTTAGGGTGGGTCTTTTCTGGGGAGTCCCTTTTGGGGTCGGTCCTGTTTAGGGTGGGTCCTTTTGGGGGGAATTTTGGGGTGGGTCCCTTTTGGGGTGGGTCTTTTCTGGGGGGTCCTTTTTGGGGTGGATCTCTTTTGGGGTGGGTCCCTTTTGGGGTGGGTCCTTCTGGGGTTGGTCTTTTTGGGATAGGTCTTTTCTGGGAGGTCCCTTTTGGGGTAGGTCTCTTTTAGGGGGGTCTTTTTTGGGGTGGATTCCTCTTGGGGTGGATCCCTTTTGGGGTGGGTTCTTTTAGGGTGCATCCGTTTTGGGGTGGGTCTTTTTTGGGATGGGTTTTTTTTGGGGTGGGTCCCTTTTAGGGTGGGCCCCTTTTGGGGTGGGTCCTTTTAGGGTGGGTCCCTTTTAGGGTGGGTCCCTTTTGGGGTGGGTCCCTTTTGGGGTGGTTTCTTTTAGGGTGCATCCGTTTTGGGGTGGGTCTTTTTTGGGGTGGGTCTCTCTTAGGGTGGGTTTCTTTTGGGGTGGGTTCTTTTGGGGTGGGTCCCTTTTAGGGTGGGTCCCTTTTGGGGTGGGTCCCTTTTGAGGTGGGTCCTTTTTGGGGTAGGTTTCTTTTGGGGTGGGTCCCTTTTAGGGTGGGTCCCTTTTAGGGTGGGTCCCTTTTGGGGTGGGTCCTTTTTGGGGTAGGTTTCTTTTGGGGTGGGTCCTTTTAGGGTGGGTCATTTTTGGGGTGGGGACCTTTTAGGGTGGATCCCTTTTGGGAAGGATCTTTTAGGATGGGTCTCTTTTGGGGTGGATCCCTTTTGGGGTGGATCCCTTTTGGGGTAGGTTTCTTTTGGGGTAGGTTTCTTTTGGGGTGGGTCCCTTTTGGGGTGGGGACCTTTTAGGGTGGGTCATTTTTGGGGTGGAGACCTTTTAGGGTGGATCCCTTTTGGGAAGGATCTTTTAGGATGGGTCCCTTTTGGGGTGGGATTTTTGGGGTGCATCTCATTTGGGGTGGGTCCTTTTGGGGCAGGTCTCTTTTGGGGTGGGGTTTTTAGAAGTTTCCTTTTCAGAGAGGGGATTTTATGGTGGATCACTTTTGGGGTGGGGTTTTTAGGAGATTCTTCTCTGGGGTGGGATTTTGTGGTGGGAATTTTCAAGTAGATCCTTTTTGGGATGGGATTTTTAGGGGAGCCCTTTTTTGTGGGGGAAGATTTTAGGACATTCCTTTCTGGGGTGGGATTTTTGAGGTGGGGATTTTAGGGCGGCATTTTTAGGGTGGGGATTTTAGGGTGGATCCCTTTTAGGGGGGATTTTTAGGAGATTTTTTAGGATGGGATTTGGGGCTGGATCCCTTTTGGGGTTCAGCACTGACCCCCCTCCCCTCACAGGCAGCTGTTCTGTGACTTTGGGGACGACATGGTGGTGACAGACCCCAACGGGGAGCAGCCCCTCAGTGCCATGGTGTCCATGGTCACCAAGGTATGGGAGGGGACACCTCGGGGGTGTCCCCAGGGGGGTTTTGGGTCCCCTCAGCACCCTCTGTGTCCCCTCTGTGTCCCCACCATGTCCCCTCATGTCTCCCAGGGGTGTTCCTGGGTGTCCCAGTGTCCCCTCTGGGTTTCTGGGTGTCCTTGTGTCCCCCTTGTGTCCCCCTCATTGTGCCTTGTGTCCCCAGGGCTGTCCTGGGGAGGTTCCTGAGGAGGTTCCTGGGTGTCCCCCCATGTTCCCTCACACTGTCCCGTGTCCCCAGGGCTGTCCTGGGGAGGTTCCTGGATGTCCCTGTGTCCCCTCACTCTATCCCTGTGCCCCCAGGGCTGTCCTGGGGAGGTCCCTTGGTGTCCCTCCCGTGTCCCCAGGGCTGTCCCAGGGAGGTTCCTGGGTGTCCCTCCCATGTCCCCTCACTCTGTCCTGTGTCCCCAGGGATGTCCTGGGGATGTTCCTGGGTGTCCCCCCCATGTCCCCAGGGCTGTCCCAGGGAGGTCCCTTGGTATCCCCCATGTCCCCTAATGCTGTCCCAGGGAGGTTCTTTGGTGTCCCCCCATGTCCCCTCACGCTGTCCCGTGTCCCCAGGGCTGTCCCAGGGAGGTTCCTGGATGTCCCTGTGTCCCCTCACTCTGTCCCTGTGTCCCCAGGGCTGTCCTGGGGATGTTCCTGGGTGTCCCCCCCGTGTCCCCAGGGCTGTCCCAGGGAGGTTCCTTGGTGTCCCTCCCATGTCCCCTCACACTGTCCCGTGTCCCCAGCGCTGTCCTGGGGAGGTTCCTGGGGAGGTTCCTGGGTGTCCCCCCTGTGTCCCCTCACCCTGTCCCGTGTCCCCAGGGCTGTCCTGGAGAGGTTCCTTGGTGTCCCCCCATGTCCCCTGACCATGTCCCGTGTCCCCAGGGCTGTCCCAGAGAGGTTCCTGGGTGTCCCCCCATGTTCCCTCACCCTGTCTCGTGTCCCCAGCGCTGTCCTGGTGAGGTTCCTGGGGAGGTTCCTGGGTGTCCCTGTGTCCCCTCACTCTGTCCCGTGTCCCCAGGGCTGTCCTGGCGAGGTGACCTGCCTGGACGAGGCGCGTCACGGCTTCGAGACGGGCGACTTTGTCACCTTCACGGAGGTGGAGGGGATGGAGGAGCTGAACCGCTGCGGGCCCGTGGAGATCCGAGTGCTGGGTGAGCCCTGTCCTGGGGGGCTCCTCACCTGTGGGGTCCTTTTTGGGGTCTCTGAGGCACCTGGGGGTCCTTTTTGGGGTCTCTGAGGTACATTGGGGTCCTTTTTGGGGTCTCTGAGGGACCTGGGGGTCCTTATTGGGGTCTCTGAGGTACATTGAGGTCCTTTTTGGGGTCTCTGAGGGACCTAGGGGTGTCCTTAGGGAATCTCTGAGGCACTTGGGGCCCTTCTTAGGGTCTCTGAGGCACCTGGGGATCCTTTTTGGGGTCTCTGAGGCACCTGGGGATCCTTTTTGGGGTCTCTGAGGCACCTGGGGATCCTTTTTGGGGTCTCTGAGGCACCTGGGGATCCTTTTTGGGGTCTCTGAGGCACCTGGGGATCCTTTTTGGGGTCTCTGAGGCACCTGGGGATCCTTTTTTGGGTCTCTGAGGTACCTGGGGTCCTTTTTGGGGTCTCTGAGGCGCCTGGGGGTCCTTTTTGGGGTCTCTGAGGCACCTGGGGCTGCTCTAGGGAGGTCTCTGAGGCACCTGGGGCCTCTTCTGGGGTGTCTGAGGCACCTGGGGTTTCTTTTTGGGGTGCCCCAGACACCTGGATCTCTTTTTGGGGTGTCCCCAGGGCCGTACACGTTCAGCATCGGGGACACCAGCGGCTACGGGGACTACGTGCGGGGTGGCATCGTCACCCAGGTCAAGATGCCCAAGCACATCCACTTCGTGAGTGGCACTGGGAGCACTGGGGGGCACTGGGAGGAACTGGGAGGGCACTGGGGGGCACTGGGAGGAACTGGGGGGCACTGGGAGGAACTGGGGGGCACTGGGAGGGCACTGGGAGGAACTGGGAGGGCACTGGGGGGCACTGGGAGGAACTGGGAGGAACTGGGGGGGAACTGGGAGGGACTGGGGGGCACTGGGAGGGCACTGGGAGGGACTGGGGGGCACTGGGAGGGACTGGGGGGCACTGGGAGGAACTGGGAGGGCACTGGGAGGGACTGGGAGGGCACTGGGAGGGACTGGGGGGCACTGGGAGGGCACTGGGAGGGACTGGGGGGCACTGGGAGGAACTGGGAGGGCACTGGGAGGGACTGGGGGGCTGATGGGTTATACTGAGCTATACTGGGTTGTACTGGATTGTATTGGATTATACTGGTGTATACTGGGTTTTACTGGGCTGTACAGGATTATAGGGAGCTATACTGGGTTATACTGGGCTATACTGGATTATAGTGGTGGTATTGGGTTATACTGGATTATACTGGGCTGTGCTGGTTTATGTTGGGTTTACTCAGCTATACTGGGTTCTACTGGGATATATTGAGTTATACTGGATTATGTTGGGTGCTGTTGGGTTATACTGGATTGTACTGGGTAGTATTGGTTTATACTGGACTATATGGGTTTATACTGGGCTGTACTGGTTTATACTGGGTTATACTGGGATATATTGAGTTATACTGGATTATATTGGGTGCTATTGGGTTATACTGGATTGTATTGGGTAGGATTGGTTTATACTGGGCTGTACTGGTTTATACTGGACTATATGGGTTTATACTGGGCTGTACTGGTTTATACTGGGTTATAGTCAGTTATACTGGATTATACTGGGCTATAGGGGTTTATACTGGGCTGTACTGGTTTATACTGGGTTATAGTCAGTTATACTGGATTATACTGGGCTATAGGGGTTTATACTGGGCTGTACTGGTTTATACTGGGTTATACTGGGATATATTGAGTTATACTGGATTATATTGGGTGCTCTTGGGTTATACTGGATTGTACTGGGTAGTATTGGTTTATACTGGGCTGTACTGGTTTATACTGGGTTGTAGTCAGTTATACTGGTTTATACTGGACTATACGGGTTTATACTGGGCTGTACTGGTTTATACTTGATTACACTGGGCTGTTCCCCCCAGAAACGGTTGCGGGACGCGCTGCCAGGGTACTGAGGTGTACTGGTTTATACTGGGCTGTACTGGGTTATACTGGTTTATACTGGGCTCTACTGGTTTATATTGGGTTGTGCTGGGCTATAGGGATTTATACTGGGCTGTACTGGTTTATCCTGGGCTATACTGGTTTATATTGGGTTGTGCTGGGCTATAGGGGTTTATACTGGTCTGTACTGGTTTATGTTAGGTTATAGAGATTTATACTGAGCTATACTGGTTTGTATTGGGTTCTGTTGGATTATAAGGATTTATACTGGGCTATACTGGTTTATATTGGGTTATGCTGGGCTATACTGGTTTATGTTGGGTTATGCTGGGTTATAGGGGTTTATACTGGGCTGTACTGGTTTATCCTGGGCTATACTGGTTGACGCTGGGTTATGTTGGGTTATAGAACCTTATACTGGACTATACTGGTTTATACTGGATTGAGTTGGGCTATAGGGGTTTATACTGGGCTGTACTGGTTTATGTTGGGTTATAGAGATTTATACTGAGCTATACTGGTTTGTATTGGGTTGTGTTGGGTTGTAGGGGTTTATACTGGACTATACTGGTTTATACTGGATTGTGTTGGGTTATAGGGGTTTATACTGGGCTATACTGGTTTATATTGGGTTGTGCTGGGCTCTACTGGGTTATACTGGTATATACTGGGTTGTGCTGAGCTATAGGGGTCTATACTGGGCTATACTGGTTTATACTGGATTGTGTTGGGTTATAGGGGTTTATACTGGGCTGTACTGGTTTATATTGGGTTGTGCTGGGCTCTACTGGGTTATACTGGTATATACTGGGTTGTGCTGAGCTATAGGGGTCTATACTGGGCTATACTGGTTTATACTGGTTTACACTGGCGTGTTCTCCCCAGAAACGGTTGCGGGACGCGCTGGCCGAGCCCGAGATGATGGTGACGGATTTCGGCAAGGCCGAGAGGCCCTCGATGCTGCACTGGGCGTGGCAGGGCCTGCACCGCTTCCTGCAGCAGCACGGCCGCGCCCCGCGGCCCCGCCACCAGGTGGGGACACTGGGGACACTGGGGACATGGAGGCCACCATGACCTGCCCCAACACGGTGTCCCTGGGGTCCTGTCACTGGTGGCACTGGGGACATTGAGGGTGTTGGGGACATGGAGGCCACCATGACCTGCCCCAACACGGTGTCCCTGGGGTCCTGTCTCTGGTGGCACTGGGGACATTGAGGGTGTTGGGGACATGGAGGCCACCATGATCTGTCCCAACACGGTGTCCCTGGGGCCCTGTCACTGGTGGCACTGGGGACATTGAGGGTGTTGGGGACATGGAGGCCACCATGATCTGTCCCAACACGGTGTCCCTGGGGCCCTGTCACTGGTGGCACTGGGGACATTGAGGGTGTTGGGGACATGGAGGCCACCATGATCTGTCCCAACACAGTGTCCCTGGGTCCTGTCTCTGGTGGCACTGGGGACGTTGAGGGTGTTGGGGACATGGAGGCCACCATGACCTGCCCCAACACAATGTCCCTGGGGCCCTGTCAATGGTGGCACTGGGGACACTGGGGACATGGAGGCCACCATGACCTGCCCCAACACGGTGTCCCTGGGGTCCTGTCTCTGGTGGCACTGGGGACATTGAGGGTGTTGGGGACATGGAGGCCACCATGACCTGCCCCAACACGGTGTCCCTGGGGCCCTGTCTCTGGTGACACTGGGGACATTGAGGGTGTTGGGGACATGGAGGCCACCATGACCTGCCCCAACACGGTGTCCCTGGGGCCCTGTCTCTGGTGACACTGGGGATATTGAGGGTGTTGAGGATATGGAGGCCACCATGATCTGTCCTGTCATGGCCACCCACAGGTGGTGACACTGGGGGCATTAAGGGTGTTGGGGACATAGAGGTCACCTGGGCCCCACCAGAATTTGGGGACATCAGAGGGCTTGGGGGTGGTTGGGGCTTGGAGGGACATTGGGGACATGAAGCCACTGGGTCCTGCACCCACAGGGACCCCCACCATGGTCCCCCTATCTCTTGGGGACACTGGTGACATCATTTGGGGGTGTCACAGACTGTGGAGTGACCTTTGGGCACACTGAGGCCGTGGAGGCCACCAAGCCCTGCTCATGGGCCATCCCCAGCCCTGTCCCCAGCACCGTGTCCCCGTCCTTGTCCCCGGCAGGGTGACGCGGCCGAGGTGGTGGCCCTGACCAAGGAGGTGGCGGCGGGGGCCGAGCTGGACGAGGAGCTGGTGCGGGAATTGGCGTTCCAGGCCACCGGGGACCTGGCCCCGGTCAACGCCTTCATCGGCGGCCTGGCCGCGCAGGAGGTCATGAAGGTACCGTGTCCCCGTGTCCCCGTGTCCCCAAGGCCACCTGGGGCTGCTGTCCCTGTGTGTCACAGCTGGAGCTGCTCAGCTGGCCCTGCCGCGGGTGCCAGACTCGGTGTCTGTGTCCCCTGTGTCCCCTGGGGTCACTGTGATGTCCCTGAGGTGTTTGCTGGGGCTCCCCTGAGGTCACTGCCTTGTCCTTGTCCTGTCCCTGAAGTGTCCCTCAGGGTCCTGGCCCTGTCCCTGATGTGTCACCCTGAGGTTGCCACCTTATCCTTGTCCTGTCCCTCATGTGTCGCCTGGGTCCCTGTCCCTGACACGTTTCCAGGTTCCTGTCCCTGACACGTCCACCATGGTCCCAGCCCTGTTGCTGACGTGTCCCCTGGAATGTCCCCAACGTCCTGTCCCTGTTGTGTCCCCAGGATGTCCCTGATCCATCCCTTGGGATGTCCCTCACGTGTCCCCCAGGATTTCCCTGTCCCCAGGCCATTCATATTCCTGATATGTCCTTGGGCTGTCCTTGTCCCTAATTGTCCCTGACTGTCCTCAGGCCATCCCTGTCCCTGACTGTCCCTGGGCTGTCCCTGTCCCTGACTGTCCCTGGGCTGTCCCTGTCCCTGACATATCCCAGGGCTGTCCCTGTCCCTGACTGTCCCCGGGCTGTCCCTGTCCCTGACTGTCCCTGTCTGTCCCTGGGCTGTCGCTGTCCCAGGGCTGTCCCTGTCTGTCCCTGGGCTGTCCCTGTCCCTGTCTGTCCCCAGGCTGTCCTTGTCCCTGACTGTCCCAGGGCTGTCCCTGTCCCTGGCTGTTTCCAAGCTGTCCTTGTCTGTCCCAGGGCTGTCCCTGTCTGTCCCTGGGCTGTCCCTGTCCCTGGCTGTTTCCAAGCTGTCCCTGTCTCTAACTGTCCCTGACATATCCCAGGGTTGTCCCTGTCCCTGACTGTTCCTGGGCTGTCCCTGTCCCTGGGCTGTCCCCGGGCTGTCCCTGGGCTGTCCCTGTCCCTAACTGTCCCTGACTGTCCCTAACTGTCCCTGACTGTCCCCAGGCCGTGTCGGGGAAGTTCACGCCCATCACGCAGTGGCTTTACTTCGACGCGCTCGAGTGTCTGCCCGAGGAGAACCGCGACACGCTGCTGACCGAGGAGCAGTGCCGGCCGGTGAGGGGACACGGGGACACCTGGGGGGACACCTGGGGGGACACGGGGACACCTGGGGGGGCTGGGGGACACCTGGGGGCTGAGGGAAACCCCTGGGGGCTGAGGAGAACTGTGACATGCTGCTCACCGAGGAGCAGTGCCGGCCGGTGAGGGGACACGGGGACACCTGGGGGGACACGGGGACACCTGGGGGGACACCTGGGGGGACACAGGGGACACCTGGGGGCTGAGGGAAACCCCTGGGGGCTGAGGAGAACTGTGACACGCTGCTGACCGAGGAGCAGTGCTGGCCGGTGAGGGGACACGGGGACACCTGGGGGGACACAGGGGACACCTGGGGGGGCTGGGAGACATCTGAGGAGCCGTACCAGCTGTTGAGGGACATGGGGACATTTGGGGACACCTGGGGGACACCTGAGGAGAACCACAACACGCTGCTCATTGAGGAGCAGTGCCAGCCAGTGAAGGGACACGTCAGGGACATTCATGGGGGCTAAGGGACACGTGAGGAGGACTGCAACACTCTGCTCACTGAGGGGCAGTGCCACCGAGGGAGGGGACACGGGGACACCTGGGGGACACCGTGGGGGGGCTGGGGGACACCAGGGGCGCTGCAGGTGTCACCCCTGGGTAGTGTCACCTTGGAGAGACATCGGTCGGAGGACATTGGTTAGAGGATCCCCATTGGTCACCCCATTGGGGACAGCAGGTGGTGGCCACCCAGCACACATGGGTGGTCATTCCATGAGGACACAGCCATGGCTGCTGTCACCCCTGAATCCCTGTGGTGGCTCTGCAGCCCCAGGGGTGTCCCCTGGCAGGTGACACAGCCAGGTGACACCGGTGTCACGTTGTCCCCAGCGCAACAGCCGCTACGACGGGCAGATCGCCGTGTTCGGGGCCGACCTGCAGGCCAAGCTGGGCGCCCAGAAGTACTTCGTGGTCAGTGTCCCCAATGTCCCCAGTGTCCCCACCCATGTTCTCCATCGTCCACACGTCTCTTGTGTTGTCACCTCTTCCTCAAATGTCACCAAATTTCCTTTCATGAATTTACTAAGTGTCACCTTTCCCACACACACGTCCCCAGCTCTTCTGGGCCACCCTAGGTGTCCCCATGTGTCCCTTAGGTGTCCCCTGGTGTCCTCACACATTTGCTGATTGCTCCTTCAAGTCATCTGTATGTCCTCAACGTCCCTTGTGTCCTCCTCTCTTGAGTGTCCCAGAGTGTCCCTTCACCCTTATCCCTTTCTCACCATCTGTCCCCAACCCCAGTGGCCACCTTGTGCTGTGTCCCCACATGTCCCCAACCCCACTGGCCACCTCCTGCTGTGTCCCCACATGTCCCCAACCCCACTGGCCACCTCCTGTTGTGTCCCCACATGTCCCCAACCCCAGTGGCCACCTCCTGTTGTGTCCCCAGCCCTGTGGGCCACCTCCTGCTGTGTCCCCACATGTCCCCAGTCCTGTGGGCAGCCTCATGCTCTGTCCCCATGTGTCCCCAACCCCCTGGGCCACCTCCTGCTCTGTCCCCACATGTCCCCAACCCCACTGGCCACCTTGTGCTGCATCCCCACATGTCCCCAACCCCCTGGGCCACCTCCTGCTCTGTCCCCACATGTCCCCAACCCCACTGGCCGCCTTGTGCTGTGTCCCCACATGTCCCCAACCCTGTGGGCCACCTCCTGCTCTGTCCCCACGTCTCCAACCCTGTGGGCCACCTCCTGCTCTGTCCCCACATGTCCCCAACCCCGCAGGCCATCTCCTGTTGTGTCCCCACGTGTCCCCAACCCCACAGGCCATCTCCTGTTGTGTCCCCACATGTCCCCAACCCCATGAGCCACCCCGTGCCCTGTCCCCACGTGTCCCCACGTGTCCCCGGCAGGTGGGCGCGGGGGCCATCGGCTGCGAGCTGCTCAAGAACTTCGCCATGGTGGGCCTGGGCTGCGGGCCCGAGGGCAGCGTCACCGTCACCGACATGGACACCATCGAGAAGTCCAACCTCAACCGCCAGTTCCTCTTCCGGCCGTGGGACGTCACGGTGAGGGCTGGGAGCGACCCAAGGGTTGGCCAAGGTTGGGTTGGCTACACCAAGTGGGGAGGGCGGAGTTGAGGAGACGATGAGGGGCAGAGTTTGGGGGGTCTGGGGGGGCAGAGCCAGGGGGAGTTGGGTGGCCACCCTTAAGATGCTGCCATGGAGTTGGCCAAGGTCAACAGTTGAGTTTCTTGGTCAACATCAGTGGTTGAGTTTCGTGCTCAACATCCACAGTTGAGTTTTTTGGCCAATGTCACCTTTAGAGTTTCTTGGTCAGCGTCAACAGTTGAGTTTCTTGGCCAATGTTACCAATTGAGTTTTGTGCTCTTAAGTTTCTTGGCCAATATTAATCAAGTTTTGTGCTCAACATTAATGGTTGAGTTTCTTGGCCAACGCCACTGGTTGGGTTTCTTTGGTCAGCGTCAACAATTGGTTTTTCGATTAATATCAATTACACTTTTCTACTCAACGTCAACAGTTGAGTTTCTTGGCCAAGGCCACTGGTTGGGTTTCTTTGGTCAACGTCAACAATTGGTTTTTCGATTAATATCAATTACACACTTTTGTACTCAACGTCAACAGTTGAGTTTCTTGGCCATTGTCAACAATTCAATTTTGTACTCAATGCCAGTAGTTGAGTTCTTGGCCAACACCAACGGTTGAGTTTCTTGGCCAACATCAACAATTGAATTTTGTGCTCAACATCAACAGTTGAGTTTCTTGACCAACATCAACAATTGAATTTTGTGCTCAGCATCAACAGTTGAGTTTCTTGACCAATGTCACCGACTGAGTTTCTTGGCCAGCATCACCAATTGAACTTGTGAGATGCGTCAATGCCTTAGGAAAGGGGCGTGGCCCACCAGGGCGTGTCCCGAGGGGCGTGGCTCACCTCCCCGCTGTCCCCACCCGCAGAAGCTGAAGTCGGAGCGGGCGGCGGCGGCGGCGCGGGAGATGAACCCGGCGCTGCGCGTCAGCAGCCGCACCGACCGCGTGGGCCCCGACACCGAGCGCGTCTACGACGACGACTTCTTCGAGGGGCTGGACGGCGTGGCCAACGCGCTGGACAACGTGGACGCGCGTGAGCGCGGGGGGCTGGGCGCCACAGAGACCCCTGGGGGGCTGGAGGGACCTTTGGGGATTCCTCTTGGGGGCTGTTGGGACCCTTGGGGGGCTATGAGGACCCTTGAGTGTCCATGGGGATTCTTGGGGGGGCTAGGGGGACCCTTTAGGGGTCCCCCTTGGGGTGCTCTGGGGACTCTTGGGGGTCTATAGGGATTCTTGGGGGGCTGTGGGGACCCTTGAGGGTCCATAGGGATTCTTGGGGGGCTATGGGGACCCTTGAGGGTCCATAGGGATTCTTGGGGGGCTATGGGGACCCTTGAGTGTCCCCCTTGGGGTGCTATGGGGACTCTTGGGGGTCTATGGGGATTCTTGGGGGGCCATGAGGACCCTTGAGTGTCCATGGGGATTCTTGGGGGGGGGCTATGGGGACCCTTTGGGGGTCCCCCTTGGGGTGCTATGGGGACTCTTGGGGGTCTATAGGGATTCTTGGGGGGCTATGGGGACCCTTGAGGGTCCATGGGGATTCTTGGGGGGGGCTATGGGGACCCTTGAGTGTCCCCCTTGGGGTGCTATGGGGACTCTTGGGGGGCTATGGGGACCCTTGAGTGTCCATGGGGATTCTTGGGGGGGCTGTGGGGACCCTTTGGGGGTCCCCCTTGGGGTGCTATGGGGACTCTTGGGGGTCTATAGGGATTCTTGGGGGGCTATGGGGACCCTTGAGGGTCCATGGGGATTCTTGGGGGGGTTATGGGGACACTTGAGGGGTATGGAGACCCTTGGGGGGCTGCCCCATAGCCCCTGCTTGTGCCCTGGGTCCCTCGTAGCCCTGGGAGTGCCCGATATTAGAAAATGCCCCATATTTGGGGGTGCCCCACATCTGGGTCCCCCATAACTCCTGGGGTGCCCCATAACCCCCAGAGATCTTAGACAGCGTGTACTGTGGGGTGTCCCATATCTGGGGGTACCCCATGGGCCGTGAGGGTGCCCTGTACCCCCTGGGATGCCCCACAGCCCCTGGCCGTGCCCCATAACTGCCCCACAGCCCCTGGGCTGCCCCAGAACTGCCCCACACCCCCTGGGCTGCCCCATAACTGCCCCACGTCCCCGGGCAGGGCTGTACATGGACTGATGCTGTATTTACTGTAAGGTCCCCTATATGACCCTGGTCATGCCCCATATCTAGGGGTGCCCTGCAGCCCTTTGGGGTGCCCTGCAGCCCTTTGGGGTGCCCCACACCCCCCGGGCTGCCCCATAACTGCCCCACGTCCCCGGGCAGGGCTGTACATGGACCGGCGCTGCGTTTATTACCGGAAGCCGCTGCTGGAGTCGGGCACGTTGGGCACCAAGGGCAACGTGCAGGTGGTGATCCCGTTCCTGAGCGAGTCCTACAGCTCCAGCCAGGACCCCCCCGAGAAGGCCATTCCCATCTGCACCCTCAAGAACTTCCCCAACGCCATCGAGCACACGCTGCAGGTGCGTCCAGGCGTGCCCACGGCTGTGGGGGGCACCTGGGGGGGCCCAGCTGGGTTTTTTTTGGGGGGGTTTCCAGATGGTTGTGTGGTGTTTGAGGGGTTCTGGAGAGCACAGGGGTCTTGTTTTGGGGCATCCCAGACTCTGGGTTCCATGGTTTGAAGGGTTCTAGATCTGGGGTTGTGGTTTGGGGGGTCTTGGACACTGGAGCTGTTGTTTTGGGGGGTCTTGGACACTGGGTTCTGTGGTTTTTGGGGGTCCTGAGTTCTGGTTTGGGGGTTCTGAACACTGGGGTTGTGGTTTATGGGGTGTCCTAGACACTGAGGTCCCAGTTTGGGGGATCCCAGACTCCTTATTCCCTGGTTTTGGGGGTCCTGGACACTGAAGTGCACATTTTGGGGCGGTCTGGACACCAGGGTTGTTCTTTGGGGGGTCCTGGACGCTGGGGTTCTGTTTTGGGGCATCCCAGACTCTGGGTTTGCTGCTTTGGGGGGTTCTCGACCTGGGGTTGTGGTTTGGGGGGTCTTGGGCACTGGAGTTGTTGTTTTGGGGGGTCTTGGACACTGGGTTCTGTGGGTTTGGGGGTCCTGGGTTCTGGTTTAGGGGTTCTGAACAATAGGGCTGTGGTTTAGGGGGTGTCCTGGATACTGGGGTCCCACTTGAGGGGATCCCAGACTCAGTGTTCCCTGATTTTGGGGGTCCTGCACACTGAAGTGCACGTTTTGGGGGGTCCTGGGCACAAGGGTTCTGGTTTTGGGGCACCCCAGACACACAGTTCCCGGGTTTGGGGGGTTCTGGACCCTGGGTTCTGGTTCTGGGGGTGTGGACACTACACTCCTTATTTTTGGGGGGGTCTGGACACTTGACTCCCCATTTTGGGGGGTTTTAGGCACTGGGTTCTGGTTTGGAGATTTCCTGGACATGCGGTGCCCGTTTTGGGGTGCCCCCGGGGCCAGGCCCCCCCCAGTGACCCCCTCTTTGTCACAGTGGGCGCGTGACGAGTTCGAGGGGCTCTTCAAGCAGCCGGCCGAGAACGTGAACCAGTACCTGATGTGAGTGTGGGGGGCGGGCACCCCAAATCCCAATGGAGCCCCCCAAATCCCACAGGAATCCCCCAGGGACCCCAAATTCCTGGAGTGGACCCTGTGCCTCATTGAGACCCCCCTTAACTCTCCACTCCTTTTCCCTGGAGACCCCAAATTCACCCCTTTGGGATTTCCATAATGCCCTGCACCCCTTTTCCCTGGGGACCCCAAATTCCTGGAGGGGACCCTGAACCCCCATAACCCCCTGAACCCCCATAACCCCCTGTACCCCGTTTTCCCCAGGCACCCCAAGTTCCTGGAGCGCACCTGTTACCCCTGAACCCCCATAACCCCTGTGTCCATTCTCACCCCATTTCTCCCCCCAGGCACCCCAAGTTCCTGGAGCGTCCCCCTTGACCCATTGTCACCCCCTGCACCCCGTTTTTCCCCAGGGACCCCAAGTTCCTGGAGTGGACCCTGCACCTTTTGACCCCCCCCATAACCCCCTGTACCCCCTTTTCCCCCCAGGGACCCCAAGTTCCTGGAGCAGATCCTGTGATCCCCCCTAACCCCCTGTGACCCATTGTCACCCCATTTCTCCCCCCAGGGACCCCAAGTTTCTGGAGCAGACCCTGCGCCTGGCGGGCTCCCCTGTGACCCCCACCATAACCCCCTGTGACCCATTGTCACCCCCCTTTTCCCCCCAGGGACCCCAAGTTCCTGGAGCGCACGCTGCGCCTGGCGGGCACCCCTGTGACCCATTGTCACCCCCTGTACCCCCTTTTCCCCCAGGGACCCCAAATTCCTGGAGTGGACCCTGTGCCTTGCAGGCACCCCTGTGACCCATTGTCACCCCCTGCACCCCATTTTCTCCCCCAGGGACCCCAAGTTCCTGGAGCGCACGCTCCACCTGGCGGGCACCCCTGTGACCCATTGTCACCCGTTGTCACCCCCTTTTCCCCCAGGGACCCCAAGTTCCTGGAGCGCACGCTGCGCCTGGCAGGCACTGCTGTCACCCATTGTCACCCCCTTTTCCCCGCAGGGACCCCAAGTTCCTGGAGTGGACCCTGTGCCTGGCAGGCACCGCTGTGACCCATTGTCACCCCCTGCACCCCCATTTTCTCCCCTAGGGACCCCAAGTTCCTGGAGCGCACGCTGCGCCTGGCGGGCACCCCTGTGACCCATTGTCACCCCATTTTCTCCCCCAGGGACCCCAAGTTCCTGCAGCACACCCTGTGACCCATTGTCACCCCCTGTACCCCCATTTTCTCCCCCAGGGACCCCAAGTTCCTGGAGCGCACGCTGCGCCTGGCGGGCACTGCTGTCACCCATTGTCACCCCCTTTTCCCCCAGGGACCCCAAGTTCCTGGAGCGCACCCTGCGCCTGGCGGGCACCGCTGTGACCCATTGTCACCCATTGTCACCCCCTGTACCCCCATTTCTCCCCCAGGGACCCCAAGTTCCTGGAGCGCACGCTCCGCCTGGCGGGCACGCAGCCGCTGGAGGTGCTGGAGGCCGTGCAGCGCAGCCTGGTCAGCGACCGGCCCCACGCCTGGCCCGACTGCGTGGCCTGGGCCTGCCGGCACTGGCACCGCCAGTACAGCAACAACATCCGCCAGCTGCTGCACAACTTCCCCCCGGGACAGGTGCGAGAGCTTCATTAGCTCCTTATTTAATTAATTACCTCATTAGCCCGGATTAGTGACGCTGTTAATTCCATTAGTCACCTTATTTACCCCCATTGCCTCATTTACCCCAAACGCATTTACCCCAACATCCGCCAGCTGCTGCACAACTTCCCCCCGGGACAGGTGCGAGAGCATTAATTACCTCGTTAATCAAATTAATTACATCATTCGCCCTGATCAATTTCCTTATTAACCACATTAGTTACCTTATTTACCCCAATCAATACCTCACTTACCCCAACATCTGTCAGCTGCTGCACAGCTTCCCCCCTGGGACAGGTGGGCACCTGTTAATTATCTCATTAGCCTGGTTAATTACCTCATTAGCCTGGATTAATGGTGCTATTAATCCCATTAGTTATCCTATTTACCCCCACTGCTTCATTTACCCCAATCACATTTACCCCGACATCCGCCAGCTGCTGCACAACTTGCCCCCGGGACAGGTGGGAGAGCTTCATTAACTTGTTAATATAATTAATTACATCATTCACCCTAATTAATTTCCCTATTAACCCCATTAGTTACCCTATTTACCCCCGTTGCTTCATTTACCCCAACCGCATTTACCCTGACATCTGCCCACTGCTGCACAACTTCCCCCCGGGACAGGTGGGAGAGCTTCATTAACTCGTTATTTAATTAATTACCTCACTAGCCCAGATTAATTACCGTAGTAGCTCTGCTAGTTACCTTAATTACCCCCATTGCTTCATTTACTCCTACCTTATTTACCCCAATATCTGCCAGCTCCTGCACAACTTCCCCCCCACCGGGACAGGTGGGCACCTGTTAATTATCTCATTAGCCTGGTTAATTACCTCGTTAGCCTGGATTAATGATGCTATTAATCCCATTAGTTATCCTATTTACCTCCATTACTTCATTTACCCCAACCACATTTACCCCGACATCCGCCAGCTGCTGCACAGCTTCCCCCCAGGACAGGTGGGACTTAATTAACTTGTTAATTTAAGTAATTACATTTTTAGCCCAGATTAATTACCCCATTAATCCCATCAGTTATCTCATTTACCCCAATCAATTACTCATTTACCCCAACAGCCACCAGCTGCTGCACAAATTCCCCCCAGGACAGGTGGGAGTGCCTTAATTAACTCATTAACCCGGTTAATTACATTGTTAGCCCCAATTAATAACCGCAGTAACCTCGTTAGTTACCTCATTTACTCCAATATCTGCCAGCTGCTGCACAACTTCTCCCCAGAACAGGTGGCAGAGCCTTCGTTGCCTTGTTAATTTAATTAATTGGATTAATTACCACATTAACCCCATTAATTACTTCATTTACCCCCATTCCTTCATTTACGCCAACACCTGCCAATTAATTACCTTGTTAACCCTATTAATTACTTCATTTACCCCAACATCTGCCCGGAGAATAGGGGAGCACCCCTTGATTACCTTATTAACGCAATTAATACATTGTTACCTAAACAATTGCCTCGTTAACTCCAATTAATAGCTCATTAATCTCAATTAATGATCTCATTAACTCTGATTTCTCTCTCCCTTGCAGAAAACGAACTCGGGCACCCTGTTCTGGTCGGGGCCCAAGCGCTGCCCCCACCCGCTCGTGTTCGACCCCGACAACGTGAGTGGGGTCACCGGGGGGGGGAGGGGACGTCACCTGGGTCACCTGTGGGGGTGGGGTTGTCACCTGTGTCACCCTTTGGGCCCATGGTCCCAAAAATCATTCTTGGGAATTGTTGGTCATTGTCGGGTTCCAGTTTTTGGGCGCCATCCGTGCCCCTCTGGGTGCCACCCCTGCCCTGTGGGTGACACCTCTTCCCTTCTGAGTGCCACCTGCCTCCCGTGGGTGCCACCATTGTCCCTCTGAGTGCCCCCCGTGCCCCCTGGGTTCCAACCCTCACCTCTCTGGGTGCCCCCCGTGTCCCTTTGGGTGCCACGTGTGCCCCCGTGTGCTGCAGCCCCTGCACCATGGGTGCCCCCTGTGCCCCCGCAGGTGCTACCCATGCCCCTGTGGGTGCCACCACTGCCCCTCTGAGCGTCACCTCTGCCCCATGGCACCACCTCTGCCCTTCTGAATGCCACCTGCTCCCCGTGGGTGCCACCTCTGCCCTTCCGAGTGCCACCTGTGCCCCACGGGTGCCACCTGTGCCCCTCTGGGTGCCCCCCACGGGTGCCATCTCTGCCCCTCTGGGTGCCACCTCTGCCCCTCTGAGCGTCACCTCTGCCCCATGGCACCACCTCTGCCCTTCTGAATGCCACCTGCTCCCCGTGGGTGCCACCTGCTCCCCGTGGGTGCCACCTCTGCCCTTCCAAGTGCCACCTGTGCCCCGCGGGTGCCACCTGTGCCCCTCTGGGTGCCTCCCGCGGGTGCCATCTCTGCCCCTCTGGGTGCCACCTCTGCCCTTCTGAATGCCACCTGCTCCCCGTGGGTGCCACCCCTGCCCTGTGGGTGCCACCCCTCACCTCTCTGGGTGCCATCTCTGCCTTTCTGAGAGCCACCTGCCTCTTCTAGGTGCCACCCCTGCCCCACGGGTTCCACCCCTGACCTCTCTGGGTAGCCCTGTGGGTGCCACTCCTGCCCCATGGGTGCCCCCCGTGCCCCTCTGGGTGCCCCCCGTGCCCCTCTGGGTGCCACCTGTGCCCTGTGTCCCGCAGCCCCTGCACCTGGACTACGTGGTGGCGGCGGCGAACCTGTTTGCGCAGAGCTACGGCATCGCGGGCTCGCGGGACCGGGCGGCCGTGGCCGAGCTGGTGCGGCACGTGCGGGTGCCCCCGTTCGCGCCCAAGGCCGGCGTGCGCATCCACGTGTCCGACCAGGAGCTGCAGAGCGCCAGCGCCGCGCTGGGTACGGCATGGGGGGCACCGGGGGCACTGGGAGAACTGGGAGGCACTGGGACAGGAGCTGCAGAGTGCCAGTGCTGCCCTGGGTGCGGCATGGGGGGCACCGGGGGTACTGGGAGAGGGGCTGGGGGTAACTGGGACAGGAGCTGCAGAGTGCCAGTGCTGCCCTGGGTACGGCATGGGGGGCACTGGGGGCACTGGGAGAGGGGCTGGGGGCACTGGGTGGCCACTGGACCAGGAGCTGCAGAGCGCCAGCGCCGCGCTGGATACGGCATGGGGGGGGCTGGGGGCACTGGGAGAACTGGGAGGCACTGGGAGAACTGGGAGGCACTGGGACAGGAGCTGGGGGCACTGGGACAGGAGCTGCAGAGTGCCAGTGCTGCCCTGGGTATGGGATGGGAGGCACTGGGACAGGAGCTGCAGAGCACCAGTGCTGCCCTGGGTACAGGATGGGGGGGACTGGGGGGCACTGGGGGTACTGGGAGAGGGGCTGGGGGTAACTGGGAGAGGGACTGGGGGCAGTGGACCAGGAGCTGCAGAGCGCCAGCGCCGCGCTGGGTACGGCATGGGGGGCACCGGGATAGGGGCTGGGGGCACTGGGAGAAGTGGGATAGGGGCTGGGGGCACTGGGAGAAGTGGGAGAGGGGCTGGGGGTACTGGGAGAGGAGCTGCAGAGTGCCAGCGCCGCGCTGGGTATGGGATGGGGGGCACTGGGACAGGAGCTGCAGAGCGCCAGTGCCGCACTGGGTATGGGATGGGGGGCACTGGGAGAACTGGGAGGCACTGGGACAGGAGCTGGGGGCACTGGGACAGGAGCTGCAGAGTGCCAGCGCTGCGCTGGGTACAGGAAGGCTTTGAATGCCACTTTGGGTGAGGGGCTGGGCGTCCCACAGTTGCCATGGGGGTGCCAGGGGAGTCCCACAGGTGCCAAGGGGGTGCCAGAGGGGTCCCACATGTGCCTCTCTGTCCCTCCCCACAGATGACGGGCGCCTGGAGGAGCTGAGGGCGTCGCTGCCCAGCCCCGCGGAGCTCCCGGGGTTCCGGATGTTCCCCATCGACTTTGAGAAGGTGGGTGCTGCCCCCATGGGTGCTGCCCCCTCCCATGGGTGCCCCCCGCCACCCCTGGGTGCCCCCTGCCCACCCTCACCCACCTCTGGCTGTCCCCAGGACGATGACACCAATTTCCACATGGATTTCATCGTGGCCGCCTCCAACCTGCGGGCGGAGAACTACGACATCCCCCCGGCCGACCGCCACAAGGTGGGCACTGGGAGCACTGGGGGATACTGGGAGCACTGGGAGAGCACTTGGGAGGGACTGGGGGAGCACTGGGAGTACTGGGGAGGCACTGGGGGATACTGGGAGCACTGGGAAGGGGGTGGAGGATACTGGGGGACACTATGGGGGCACTGGGGGAGCACTGGGGAGGGGCTGGAGGATACTGGGGGAGCACTGGGGGCACCGGGGAAGAGCTGGGGGACACTGGGGGATACTGGGGGATACAGGGAGCACTGGGGAGGGGCTGGAGGATATTGAGGGAGCACTGGAGAGGGACTGGGGGATACTGAGGGACACTGGGAGAGCACTGGGAGCACTGGGGAGGGGCTGGAGAATATTGAGGGAGCACTGGAGAGGGACTGGGGGATACTGGGAGCACTGGGGAGGGGCTAGAGAATATTGAGGGAGCACTGGAGAGGGACTGGGGGACACTGGGAGAGCACTGGGAGCACTGCGGAGGGGGTGGAGGATACTGGGAGCACTGGGGAGGGGCTGGAGAATATTGAGGGAGCACTGGAGAGGGACTGGGGGATACTGGGAGCACTGGGGAGGGACTGGAGGATACTGGGGGGACACTGGGCAGGGCAGCAGTGTCACTCCAGATGAGAAGCTGGGAGCACTGGGGATACTGGGAGGCACTGGGAGTGCTGGGGGGCTGCTAATGTCACCCTGGTTGAGGGGTTGGGAGCATTGGGGGCACTGGGAGGCACTGGGGGGCTGCTAATACCACACTGGGGGAGGGTCTGGGGGGATCTATGGGGTTGTTGTGGGGTGTCAAGGGTGCTGTGGGGCTGTTATGGGTGCTGTGGGGTTATTATGGGTGCTGGGTGTGCTTTGGAATATTCCAGTGATTATTCTGTAATGTGTGGGGCACACACAGACCCCATATGGACCCCACAGCGGGGCTGTGGGGATTCTGTGAATCCCTCAGCCTGATTTTTGGGGCCATCCCCCAAACCCTAAATCCCTTTTTGTTTTTTTGTGTCTCTCCCCCAGAGCAAACTGATCGCAGGGAAGATCATCCCGGCCATCGCCACCACCACGGCGGCCGTGGTGGGCCTGGCGTGCCTGGAGCTCTTCAAGCTGGTGCAGGGGCATCGCCGGCTGAGCTCCTACAAAAACGCCTTCCTCAACCTGGCACTGCCCTTCGTGGGCTTCTCCGAGCCCCTCGCCTGCCCCCGCAACAAGGTGGGCACTGCCAGGGCCGGGGGGCGAGGGCACGGCGGGGTTGGGGTGGCTGGGAGGTGCAGGGAGAGGGGGTTTGGGGTCGCAGTGGGGCAGGAATCACTTCCAGAGGGGGTTTGGAGTTGCAATGGCGCAGGGGTCACTCCCAAAGGGGATTTGGGGTCACAGTGGGGCTGGGAGTCCCTTCAGGACAAGATTTGGGGTCACAGTGGGGCTGGGGGGTGTGGGGAGAGGGGATTTGGGGTCACAGTGGGGCAGGGGTCACTCCCAGAGGGGATTTGGGGTCGCAGTGGGGCTGGGGGTCACTCCCAGCGGGGATTTGGGGTCACAGTGGGGCAGGGGTCACTCCCAGCGGGGATTTGGGGTCGCAGTGGGGCTGGGGTCACTCCCAGAGGGGATTTGGGGTCGCAGTGGGGCAGGGGTCACTCCCAGTGAGGATTTGGGGTCACAGTGGGGCTGGAGTTCCCTCCCAGACAATATTTGGGGTCGCAGTGGGGCTGGGGTCACTCCCAGCGGGGATTTGGGGTCGCAGTGGGGCAGGGGTCACTCCCATAGGGAATTTGGGGTCACAGTGGGGCTGGGGGACACTCCCAGCGGGGATTTGGGGTCGCAGTGGGGCAGGGGTCACTCCCAGCGGGGATTTGGGGTCCCCCCCGGCTCTGACCGTCCCCACCGTGTCCCCACCGTGTCCCCAGTACTACGAGGTGGAGTGGACGCTGTGGGACCGGTTCGAGGTGCAGGGGCTGCAGCCCGACGGGCAGGAGATGACCCTGCGCCAGTTCCTCGCCTACTTCAAGGTACTGGGAGCGACTGGGAGGGACTGGGAGGGACTGGGAGGGGACAACTGAGGGACCCCGACCAAGAGGGGAACGCTGGGAAATGGGGAAAGGTCAATCCTCTGTGGTGGCCCATGTCCCCAAGGCTGCAGAGTTCCCGTGGTGGCCGATGTCCCCAAACCCCGCTGACCCCTGTGATGGCCGATGTCCCCGAGCGCCGTTGACCCCTGTCCCCATGTCCCCAAGGTTGCAGGGTTCCTATGGTGGCCGATGTCCCTGAACCCTGCTGACCCCTGTCTGTGGTGGCCCGTGTCCCCAAGGCCATGGTGCCCTGTGGTGGCCCATGTCCCCAAGGCCATGGGGTTCCTGTCAGTGCCCCATGGTGGCCGATGTCCCCAAGCTCCACTGACCCCCAAGGTGGCCCATGTCCCCAAGCCTCGCTGACCCCTGTGGTGGCCAATGTCCCCCGAACCCCACTGACCCCTGTGGGGGCCGATGTCCCTGAACCCCACTGACCCCTGTGGTGGCCACTGTCCCCAAGCCTCGCTGACCCCTGTGGTGGCCAATGTCCCCCGAACCCCACTGACCCCTGTGGGGGCCAATGTCCCCAAGCCCCACTGAGCCCTGTGGTGGCCAATGTCCCCAAGGCCATGTGGGTCCCATGGGTGCCCCATGGTGGCCAATGTCCCCAAGGCCACAGGGTTCCCATGGTGGCCACTGTCCCCAAGCCCTGCTGAGCCCTGTCCCCATGTCCCCACAGAAGGAGCACCGGCTGGAGATCACCATGCTGTCCCAGGGCGTGTCCATGCTCTACTCCTTCTTCATGCCGGCCGCCAAGCTGCGCGAGCGCCACGACCAACCGTAGGGACACCGGGGACACTGGGGGACACTGGGAGATACCAGGGGGGACATGGGGACATTTGGGTACTGGGGACACAGGTGGGGTCCAGGGCAGGGCTGGAGGAAGGGCACGGCCTGTGGCAGGGACGTGTCTTGAGGACAAGAACGCAGCCCTGTGGTTGGGGGACATGTCCCAGGGGTGGGGACAGGGCGTGGTTGTGTCCCCTCCCTGTGTGTGCCCTGGCACTCCCTTCCTGTCCCCAAAGGATGACCCGTGTCACATGTCCCTGCCGTGTCCCCCGGTCCCCATAGGCTGACGAGAGACCATGTCCTTGCTACATCCCGTGTCCCCTCAGGATGACAGAGGCCATGTCCCCCATGTCCCCTGTCCCTGCAAGATGGCAGAGACCAAACCCCATCTCCCACCCTGCCCCCCCAGGATGACCATGCCCCATGTCCGTGCAATGTCCCCTGTCCCCACAGGATGACAGAGGCCGTGCCCCCTGTCCCCGCAATGTTCCCAATGTCCCCTATCCCCCCAGGATGGCCGCGCCCCATGTCCCTGCCATGCCCCCTGTCTGTGCCACGTCCCCCATGTCCCCTGTCCCCACAGGATGACCATGGCCCTTGTCCCTGCCATGTCCCCTGTCCCCACAGGATGACAGAGGCCGTGCCCCCTGTCCCCGCAATGTTCCCAATGTCCCCTATCCCCCCAGGATGGCCGCGCCCCATGTCCCTGCCATGCCCCCTGTCTGTGCCACGTCCCCCATGTCCCCTGTCCCCACAGGATGACCATGGCCCTTGTCCCTGCCATGTCCCCTGTCCCCACAGGATGACCATGCCCCATGTCTCTGCCATGTCCCCTGTCCCTGAAGGATGACAGAGACCAAACCCCATGTCTCCCCTGTCCCTGAAGGATGACTGTGCCCCCTGTCCCTGCCATGTCCCCACAGGATGGCAGAGGCTGCACCCCCTGTCCCTGCCATGTCCCCCATGTCCCCTGTCCCCGCAGGATGACAGAGATCGTGACGCGGGTGTCCAAGAAGAAGCTGGGCCGCCACGTCAAGGCGCTGGTGTTCGAGCTGTGCTGCAACGACGACAGCGACGCCGACATCGAGGTGCCCTACGTGCGCTACACCATCCGCTAGGGGGCGCCCGGCCCCGCCCCTCCGCCCGGCCACGCCCCCCGCACAGGCCACGCCCCGTCACGCCCCGCCCCTCTCCCATAGTCGTTGTTGTGTCGGCCCCGCCCCCTGGGTGGGGGTGGGGTCTGGGGGCGGGGCGAGGGCCCCGCCCAATAAACATAGACCTTGGCAAAAAGGGGGCGTGTCTGAGTCACGTGGTGCTGGCACGGCTGGCATGTGACAGCGGTGACAATTGACCCTATGGTGGCACTGCTGTGGCTGGCATGTGACAGCGGTGACAAATGACCCTGCAGTGCCACCAAGCATGGCCAGCACGTGACAGCAGTGACAATTGACCCTATGGTGGCACTCCTGTGGCTGGCATGTGACAGGGGTGACAATTGACCCCACAGTGCCACCAGCATGGCCAGCACGTGACAGCGGTGACAATTGACCCTATGGTGGCACTCCTGTGGCTGGCATGTGGCAGCGGTGACAATTGACCCCACAGTGCCACTGGCATGGCCAGCATGTGACAGCAGTGACAAATTACTCCATGGTGGCATTGCCGTGGCTGGCATGTGACACCAGTGACAAATTACTCCATGATGGCATTGGCTATGGTGGCACTGGCAGAGCTGGCACCAGACACTGGTGACAAATGACCCTGCGGTGGCACCAGGGTGGCTTTATTGGGGGTGGGGACATGGGGGGACCCCCCTCAGTCAGGTGTGGGGCTCGGTGTCACCTCAGTGTCACCCACAGGCCTTGGGGACTTGGTGCTGCTGTCCTCAGTGTCACCGGTGTCAGCTGTGTCACCTGTGAAAGGTCAGCACAGCCCTGTGTCACCTGTGTCCCCATGGCTCACAGTGTCACCTGCACTCCCGTGCCTCCCCGTGTGTCACCTGCAGACGTGTCCTCGTGTCACGCAGTCACTGAGGTCGCTGTGTCACCCTCGGTGTCCTTGCTGTCCCCAGGGGTTCCCGTGGAGCTCTGGCTGTCCCCGCTGTCCCCATTGTCCCCATCCAGGTGACATTTCTGCCGCAGGAGCTGCCGGTACCGGGCGGCCGCAGCCTCCACGGTGGCCTGGAGCTCGGCCACCTCCACGGCCAGCGTCACCACTGGGGACAGGGGGACACGGGGGGGACCGAGGGGGTCACGGGGGCCACGACCTTTAGGCCCTCCCCAGGTTTGGGGACACGCCAGATTTGGGGTTTTCCCCCCATTCTTGGGCCCCTCTGGGTTTGGGGACATTTGGTGGTTTTTGGGGACCCCCTAAGTTTTTGGGGACCCCCCAAGTTCCTTCCCAGTTCCTCCCAGTTTCCCCCAGTTCCTCACCCTTCTGGAAGCTTCCCTGGGCCTGCCGCAGACTGGGGGGCACCAGGACCCCAAACCAGCCCAGGGGGTCTGGGGGGGGCCGGCTGGGGGTCCCCCCTTTTTCAGGGGCTCCCCAGCGCTGCCGCAGCCCTGGGGGAGAGAGAAAGGTCAGAGACCCCCCCCCAAAAAACAACTGAGGGACCCCCAAACATCCACAGGACCCCTCAGAACCCCCCAGCACCCCAAATTCCCCCCCAGTTCCTCCCTTGTTCCCCCAGCACCCATAGGTGACATCCCCAGACCCCCCAGTCTGTCCCCAACATGCACTGAGGACCTCTTGGGGACCCCCACACCCCCCCAGGGGACCCCAACCCCTCCTCACCGTCACCCCCCCCCCTGCTGGGGGTCGGGGTCCTCGGAGTCCCCCCCTGTTCCGGGCACCTCCTCAAAGTGGGGGCGTCCCTCGGGGTCCTGCCTGAGGGTGACACAGTGGGGACAGCATCACCACCGTGCCCTGGTGTCACTTGGCCACCACAGGGACGTCCCAGCAGCCCCCAGAACTCCTAAACCTCCCCCCACATTGGGGACATTGATGTCACCCCTGTGTCACCTCCCCAAACTGGGGTTGGGTCCCTGATGTCCCCATCCCCATGTCCCTCCCAGTGTCACTGCCACCCCCCTCAGTGTGTCCCCAATGTTCTCATGTCCCCCCCAAAGTGTCCCTGCTGCCCCCACTGAGTGTCCCCAATGTCCCAGTGTCCCTGCCACCCCCCTCAGTGTGTCCCAAATGTTCTCATGTCCTTTCCTGTGTCCCTGCCACCCCCCACTGAGTGTCCCCAGTGTCCCAGTGTCCCTGTCCCCCACCTGTGGCACACACGGACCCGGGGCACCATGGTGGCCCCGTACTGCAGGGACGAGACGCGGTGACATCCCAGGGAGTAACGGGCCTGAGCCAGGGACAGCCACCCCTGTGGGGACATCGGGGACATCAGGGACACAGCACGGGGACAGCCACCCCTGTGGGGACATCGGGGACATCAGGGACACAGCACGGGGACAGCCACCCCTGCGGGGACATCGGGGGGACATTGAAGGGGATAGAGGGACACCAACTCTGCGGCCACAGGGACACAGCATTAGGGACAGTCACCTGTGGGGACAAAAGGGACACTGTCATGTCCCTTTGTGTCCCCACAGTGGGTGACACATCCCCCCAGCATGTCCCATGATGGTTGGTGTGTCCTCAGCCACATCCCCACAACAGGGGACAGTCCCCGGCTGTGTCCCCATGGGGTTGGCACATCCCTGTAGCGGGTGACACCCACCAGGTGTGTCCTTGTGGTAGGTGGCACCTCCTCAGAGATGTCCCCACGAGGAGTGGTGTGTCCCCTTTGTGCCCCCATTGTGTCCCCTCTGTGTCACCACTGTCCCCATTGTGTCCCCTCACCTGCCGCAGGTGCTGCTCCAGCTGCTCCCGCCGCTGCTGCAGCAGCTCCAGCGCCTCCATCACCTCCAGCGCGGCCTCGTCCAGGGACAGCGACAGCGACCCTGGGGTGGGGGGGACACGGCTCAGGACCCCAAACAACACCCGGGGGGACCCCAGGGGCTCCCCCAGACCCACCAAAACCGCCCCTCCCGCCCAGGGAGCGGCCCCGTGTCCCCACGGTGTCACCCGTGTCCCGGGGTCCCCCCAGACACCTCCGGGCTCTCAGAGACCCCATCAAAGCACCCCCGGAAACGCGCTCAAAAAACCCTCGGGCTCCTGAGATCCCCAAAACGACCCCAAAACGTTCCCGGTCTTCTGGAAGCCCCCAAAATCCCCGGAGAGCTCTAAAAACACCCCCGGGACCCCCGGAGGCCCCGGTCCTCCCTCACCGTCCATCGCCGCCCTCACCGCGGCCTCAGGCCCGGCCCCGCCTCGTCCAATCGCAGCCCGCCCCGGCACCTCTCGACCAATCAGCGTACGCAGCAGCACGGGGGGCGGGGCCGCCATGAGGGCCGGCAGCTCAGAGGAGTGACGCCGGCCCGGCCGCCATCTTGAGTGAGGGCGCAGCGTTTCCTCCCCTTTCCGGCAGCACCGCGCGATTCCATTGGTCCGCTGGCGCTCGGCCAATGAGAGGCGGCAGTGCTGGGAAGTGTCGGCGTGTGAGGAGCAGCGCGGAGCGGAGCGATCGCGACCATGGTGAGGTGCCGGGGGTTGGGTCGGTGGTCCCGTGTCCCCTCCGTGTCCCCCCGTCCCCCTCGTGTCCCACATGACGTCCCAAACTTCCCCTCCGTGTCCCCCATCCTCTCATTTCCATGCCCCCACAGCGGGCCCTCCCCCCTGCCCAGCCTCCCCATATCCCCCCTCACGCGTCCCTCACTGTGTGTCCGCTGTCCCTCGATGTCCCCGCTGTCCCCTGATGTCCTCGCTGTCCCCCATCCCTCCATGCCGCCCCCTCAGCGCCCCCCATCCTCTCATCCCTCCATTTCCCCCTCACTGGGCTCCCCCTCATCCCTCCGTGTGTCACCTGAGTGTGCCACCCGTGTCACCTGAGTGTGTCCCCGTGTCTGTCCCCGTGTCGCAGCTGCGTCGCCAGGCCCGGGAGCGCCGGGAGTACCTGCAGCGCCGGGCCAAGGAGCAGCAGCAGCAGCGGCAGCGGGAGCGCAGGGAGAGCCTGAAGCGGGCGCTGGACGGTACCGGAGCACGCGGAGGGGGGAAAGAGGGGCTGGGAGGGGGGAAAAGGGTCTGGGAGAAATTTGGGGGGCTTTGGGAGGAGTTAAGGGGTGTTAGAAGAGATTCCGGGTGTGTGAAAAGAGGGTTGGGGGCGGCAAAGAGGATTTGGAGGAGTTGAGGAGAATTTGGGGGGGTCGAGAGGAGTTTAAAGGGGTTGGGGGATGTTTGGGGGTGTTAAAGAGATGAGATAGGGGTGCTGCGGGCCCAGGGGTGTATTTGGGGCTGGGGTATTGCATTGGGGAGGGTTGGGGGTCCTGTCTGAGCCCCCCGTTTCTCTCCTCACCCCCCAGAGAATCGGCTGCTGCCCACGGAGCTGCGGCGCGAGGCGCTGGCCCTGCAGAAGGAGCTCGAGTTCGACTTCCAGGCACCGGGGGGTGAGAGGGACCCCCAAATCGGGGGAGAGAGACCCCCAAATCGGGGTGGGAGGGACCCCAAAATCAGGGTAGAGGATGGGGAGAGGGAACCCCAAATCGGGGGAGAGAGACCTCTGAACCAGAGGGAGAGGGTGGGGAGAGGAAGCCCCAAATCAGGGGAAGAATGGGGAGAGGAACTCCCAAATCAGGGTGGGAGGGACCCCCAAATCAGGGGAAAAGGGACCCCCAAATCGGGGGGGAGGGTGGTGAGAGGGACACCCAAATCAGGAGGAAAAGTGGGGAAAGGGACCCTCAAATTGGAAGAGGTTGGAATTTCCAAACCCAGGGGTGGGGGACAGGTAAGACTCTTGAATAATGAGAGGGGAATCCAGGGACAGGAGGGAGCCAGCCCCAAAAAAGACTTAAAAAAAAACCTGCCTCCACTTTCAGGAATTTCCCCAAATTATCTGGGTTTTAAAATTCCCCAAATAAGATTGAATTCACCCCAGAATAAGTTTGGGGTTGCACCAACACCCATAGGTCTGGGCTGCACTCCAAATCTGGGCCTTGTTCTCCCTACAATGAGCCGTGAATTCCCCAAAATGGGAAGCAAACCCCAAAAATGGGAATTAAACCCCCAAAATCCCCTCAGAACCATCACTGGGTTGACCCCAATGACCCCGGGGTGGGTGTGGCTGCAGTGGGCGGGGCTGGGAGTGCAGGAGGCGTGGTCTGACAAAAGCCCCGCCCCCAGAGACAGGTGACAGTCAGGATGACGAGTACAGGTGGGCGGGGCTGGAGCCCCCCAAGGTGATGGTGACGACATCACGTGACCCCAGCGCCCGCCTGCGGCTCTTTGCCAAGGTGGGCGTGGCCATATGTGGGTGTGGCTCTGGGGTGGGTGTGGCTCTGGGTGGGTGTGGCTGGGTTAGGGTGTGGCCCAAGCTGGGTGGGGCTCTAGAGTTGGTGGGACATTTGGGGTGTGGCTAAAGCTGGGTGGGGCTGTGAGGTGGGTGTGGTCTGGGTGGGTGTGGCTAAAGCTGGGTGGGGCTGTGAGGTGGGTGTGGTCTGGGTGGGTGTGGCTAAAGCTGGGTGGGGCTGTGAGGTGGGTGTGGTCTGGGTGGGTGTGGCTAAAGCTGGGTGGGGCTCTGAGGTGGGTGTGGTCTGGGTGGGTGTGGCTAAAGCTGGGTGGGGCTCTGAGGTGGGTGTGACCCAGTCTTAGCACTCTGACCCCACCCCCTGTGGCTGCTCCCATGGGGGTGTGGCCTCGAACAAGGGTGGGTGTGGCTTGGGAATGAGAGGGGCTTGCTCGGCCCCACCCCTTGGGGGGGCTGAGCCAATGCTGGGCAGTAAAACCCATGGGAGTGGGAGGAGTCTGTGGGTGTGGCCTGAAAGTGGGTGTGGCTCATAGTAATCCTAAAATGGTGAAGGGGTGGAGCCACAGGATGGGTGTGTCATTGTCACCGTGTGCTGGGGGGACAGAGGAGGACACAGAATTGGGGACATGGGAGGGGTGATTTGGGGGACATGGGGGGTGACTTAGGGGACACAGGGGGGTGACTTAGGGGACATGGAGGGTGACATGGAGGACATGATTTGAGGGGGACAAGGGGGGTGATTTGCGGGACATGGGAGAGGTAATTTGGAGCACACGGGGGGGGTGACTTGGGGGACACAGGAGGGTGGTTTGGGGACACAAGGGGGGTCATTTGGAGGACACAAGGAAGGTGATTTGGGGACATAGCAGGGTTGACTTCAGGGACATGGGGAGGTGATTTTGGGGACACAAGGGAGGAGTGATTTGGGGGACATGGGGGGGTTTAGGGGAAACAGGGGAGGTGATTTGGGGACACAGGGGAGGGAATTTGGGGGACACAGGGGAGGGAATTTGGGGGACATGGTGGGGGATGATTTGGGGGCCACAAGGAGGGTGGTTTGGGGACACAGGAGGCAATTTGGGGGACACAAGGGAGGTGGTTTGGTGGACACGGGGGAGGGGACTTGGGGGATGGGGGGGAGGTGACTTGGGTGACATGGGAGAGGTAATTTGGGGGACATGGGATGATTTGGTGGACATGGTGGGGGTGATTTTGGGGACACAGGTCGGGGATGATTTGGGGGATACAAGGGGGGTCATTTGGAGGACACAAGGCGGTGATTTGGGGGACACGGGGGGGTGGTTTTGGGGGACACGGGGGGGTGATTTAGGGGACGTGGTAGGGGATAATTTAGGGGACACGGGGGTGATTTGGGGGACACACGGGGGTGATTTGGAGGACACAGAGGGGTGACTTCGGGGACATGGAGGAGGTAATTTGGGAGACAGGCGGTGGTTTGGTGGACAGGGGGGAGGTGATTTGGGGGACACATGAGGGTGGTTTGGGGACACAGGGGAGGCAGTTTGGGGGACACAAGGGAGAAGTGATTTGGGGGACATGGGGGGGGATTTAGGGGATACAGGGGAGGTGATTTGGGGACACAGGGGAGGCAATTTGGGGGACACAGGGAGGGTGGTTTGGGGACATGGGAGGCAATTTTGTGGACATAGGGGAGGTGGTTTGGGGCATCTGTTGACGCTGTAGTGGCCCAAGCGGGGGCACGCTGGGTGAAGGGGTGACACAAACAGGGCGTGGCAGGGCTGTCCCTGACCCCTCCCCGGTGTCCCCATGTCCTTGTCCCCAGGAGCTGTGCCTGCTGCTGCCCGGGGCTCGCCGCATGAACCGGGGCCGTGCCGAGCTGGGCGCTCTGGTGGCGGCGTGCCGGGCTGCGGGTGTCACCGACCTGCTGGTGCTGCACGAGACCCGCGGGCGGCCCGGTCAGTGCCAAACGTGGGGCTGGGGGCACCTTTGGGGGTCTCTGATGGGAGGGGAGGGACTGAGGGGGTGCCTTGGGAAAGCTGAGATAGAATAGAGATAGGCAGAGTTAATTGAGAAAGTAGGGATTTATTAAAAAGATGTTCTCAATGGCTCCACCTTGGGCAGCACAAGAGCCCAGCCGGGGCTGCACCCAAGGTGAACCAAAATGGTCACAGAATGAACCCAAGGTGGAACCAAATGGTCACAAAATGTACCCAAGATGATCCAAAATGGTCACTAAATGTACCCAAGATGGATCCAAAATGGTCACTAAATGAACCCAAGATGATCCAAAATGGTCACTAAATGAACCCAAGGTGAAACAAAATGGACAACTGGTCACGGGGTCTCTCATTTTTATAAGTTCTGCTCCATTTTTATATTGGAGTTAATTGTCCAATTACAGCTTTAGGTTATGGAGTTCGATGTTTCTTTTTTTTTTTTCTTTTCACTCCAAATCGTTTATGTTCTTGTGCCTGGATCATTTATCCTTGCTCCCCAGCTAGAGAAGGAATTGTTTTGTGTGAAGAGAGCTCACCAACATTTAATAAGAAGCTCAGACTCACACACTAAAGCAGCACAGAGCCTTAAAAATATAAAACCTAAAACCTGAGGGACAAGGGAGTGGGTGGGGCTAATCTGAGGGACAAGGGGAGTGGGTGGGGCTATTTTCAATGGGGTGTGGCCTGTTTGGGGGTGTGTCCTAATCAAGCTCCACCTCCCAGACGGGCTGACCGTGTCCCACCTGCCCCACGGCCCCACTGCCCACTTCACCCTGAGCGGGGCCGTGCTGCGCCAGGAGGTCGGGGGGCTCGGGGGGGCCCCGCTGGCCGCGCCCCACCTGCTGCTGCTGCGCCTGGATTCCACGCTGGGAAAAAGGGTACGGCCAGGGGGACACTGGGGACATGGGGGGGACAATGGGGGGACAGGAGGGGAAAGGGGGACACACACCTGGGGGATGTTAGGGGATATGGGGGGTACCAAGGGCAGAAATGGGGACACGGGGGAGGAGCACGGGAGGTCTCAGGGGTGGGGTGACCCCATCCCTGTCCCCATCCCTGTCCCCATCCCTGTCCCCTCTAGGTCGGGACCATCCTGAAGCACCTGTTCCCCGTCCCCCGTCCCGACAGCCGCCGCGTGGTGACCTTCGCCAACGAGGATGACGTCATTTTAGTGCGGTGGGTGACACGTGGGGACACAGGGACACGGACAGACCCCACCCCCCCTCCCCCAAACCCCTCTGACCCCCCCCTCCCCACAGGAACCACGTCTACCGGCGCCGGGGGCGGACGGTGGAGCTGGAGGAGGTGGGACCCCGCTTCCAGCTGAGGCGTGAGTGTCCCCTGCTGTCCCCAAAAAATGCCCCCACGTGTCCCCAAATGTCCCACCAACCCCTCCTCGTGTCCCCCCCCCAGCCTACCTGATCCGCCTGGGGACCCTGGAGCAGGGGGACGCGGCCGACGTGGAGTGGCGCTGGCACCCGTACACGGCCACGGCCCCCAAGCGCCGCCTGCTCAGCGCCACCTGAGCCCCCCAGGACCCCCCAGGTGCGCCCCACCTGCACACCTGAGACCACCTCGGCAGCCGAGACCCCTCTGGACTGGCCCAGACACGGCTGGGTTTCTCACAATCAGTTTTTATTTGTGATAATAAATCGTTTTTGTTTATATTTGGTTCTGTAAGGATCAGCCGGGTTCTGCTGCCGCCCCTTCTCTGGGGAGGGGGGGGCCAGGGATCCGGACCCCCCCTCACACCTGGGACCACTCGGCCGGGGGGTCCCGCGGGCCCTTGGGCTTCCCAATGCGGAAGTTAAACCCTGAGGGGAGGAGCAGGGGGTCAGTGATGGGGGGCTGGACATTGATGTTCCCCAGGACCCCCCAAATCCCTCCCAGTCACAGAGACCCCCCCAGAACACCAGGGACCCCCATGCTCACCCAGGCAGGGGCCACTGCCGGTGTCCACAGGGGGGGTCACAACCTCATAGGCGCCATCCGAGGGTCTGGGGGAGCCTGGGGGGGGGTACCAGGGTCAGAATTATCGATCCTGGAGCCCCCTGAGCCCCCCAAACCCCCCCGACCCCCCCCAACTCACCTGCCGGGCTGGGGGAGGGGCGGCGCACGGGGCTGCCCGGCAGCGAGCACGTGCCCGAGGGGGCGGAGTCTCGTCCGAAAGGGGCGTGGTCTCTTCCCAAAGGGGAGGGGCCTCTCCCTGCGGCCCCGCCCCCCCGGCGGGGCTTGTTGACCACGGCGTAGGTGACGTCCATGGCGGGGGGCGCGGGGGGCTCGGCCGGCACCGAAACGCTCCTGGATGGAGGGCAGGGGAGGGAGGGGACACCTGTCCGGGTCACCTGTCCCCGCCGTCCCTGTCACCTGTCCCCGCTGCGAGCACTCACCTGAGCAGCGCGGGCCGCAGAGCCCGGCGGGCCACGGCGTCCTGGTACAGGGGGGGCTGGGGAAGCACGGGGGGGTCACCTGCAGCCCCCCAAACGGGGGCGGCCGGAACTCCCGCGTCCCCCCAAGCTCTCAGGGCTCCCCGAGCTCTTGGGGTCCCCCCTCGACCGTCCGGGTCCCTTCTTTCACTTCCCCTTTCCGGGGGCAGGAAGTGCCGCGGCCGCCCTCGGGCGCCCACCCCGCCCCGGATGCTCGCGGCCCCCCGAGCTCCCCCCAGAACCGGGGTCCCCCCTCACCTGAACCCCGCGGGCCAGGCTGAGGTGGCCGGGGGGCGGTGGAGGTGCCATGGGGGTCTCGGGGGGGGTCTCAGCTGTGTGGGGCACGGAGGGGACCTGGGGGGTTTTCAGTGCCCCCCGAGCCCCGCCCCTCGGTGGAGCCCCGCCCCTGGGCTGGACCCTAAAGCTGCGCTGGGAATTCCCTGTGGGGCTTTGCGGGGGCTCCTGGGGGACCCTATGGACACTGCAGGGGCTGTTTGGGGGCTCTTTAGGGCTTCTTGGGGTCCCTCCTGCCCCTACAGCAAGTCTGGGGGGGCTCTATAGACCCTCCAGAGCCTCTGTAGAGATGTTGGGTGTCCTAATGGACCCTACAGTCCCTGCATGGGTCCCCTAAAGCTCTTCGGGGATGCCTATAGAGTTTTTGGGGTGCCCTAGAATCGCCGTCGTGTGTCTGTGGCTCCTGGGGCTCACCCGGGCCGCGCAGAAGCCTCGATGGGGCCGTGCTGGGGGAGTCACAGGGGTGCCCCACACATTGAGGGGTCCCCTATGGCCCTGGCGGGGCGGGGCCAGGCACCTATAGCCGCTATAGGGATCGCTCTGGTCCCGCCCCCCGGCACGAGGCTCCGTTCTGGCCCCGCCGCCGTGTGACGTCACGGGGAGTCATGAGGGAAGGGGGTGGAGCGGGAGAACCCGCCAAAAGAGGCGTCTCTCTTTAGGCCCCGCCTCGCGCCCGCTGATTGGTCGGCGCGCGGCGGCCGCGCCCCCTTCCCCCGCGCCGCGCGGTGATTGGTGGATGCGGCGGCGCGGTGACGTCACGGGGCGCGCGGCGCGGCAGCCCCGGAAGCGGCGGTGGCGGCGGGAGCGGGAGCGCGGCCGGTGAGCGCGCGCGGGGCGGGGACACCGCGGGGGCGGGGCCAGCGGGTGTGGGCACGGCTGGGGGCGGGGCCTGAGCGGGGGCGGGGCCGAGTGGGGAGGGGGCGGCCCGGGGGCGATCTCGCCGAAAGGCGGGGCTTTGTGAGGGGGCGGGGTTGCCCGGGGCTCCCGGGGCGGGGCTAAAGTTCTTTGGGGCGGGGCTTAACGCCTGTGTGGGCGTGGTTTAGTTTTAGGGGCGTGGCCTGGGTGGCACGTGTGGGGTGTTCCGGAGCGAGGCTCTGTGGGGGCGTGGCTTGATACCAGTGGGCGTGGCCTAGGCAAAGACCAGCAGGACTGGGTGGGGCTGGAGGTGTGGCCACAAGGTGTGGATAAGGGGTGGGGTGTGGTCTGTGGAGCCACGCCCCCAGTGACCCCACCCCACCTCCCCCACAGGTGCCCAGGAGCCCTGACCCCACCCTTGGTGTGGGCAGGGTGGGGCAGGGTGGGGCTGTCCAGGTGTGCAGGCACCGCCCCGGCGCCCCCTGCTGGTCACAGGTGAGGCAGAGATGGAGCCAGCCTGGACAGTGGACACGGCGTCCCCGAGCTGTCACCACAGCGGGGACAATGAGGAGGAAGATGTGACAGCAGCGGCAGCCATGACATCATCCGTGTATCACGGGAATGAGGAGGAGGAAGACAAGGAGGTGGCAGCAGTGGTGACAGCCACAGTGCCCCTGAGGTGCCACCCCAGTGAGGAGGAGGTGGCAGTGGCCATGACATCCCAAGGAGAGCCATGTGGCAGGGATGAGGATGTGGTGGCAGCAGTGACAGCAGAAGCAGCCACAGTGTCCCAGGGCTGTCATCCTGGTGAGGAGGAGGAGGTGGCCATAGCAGGGACATCCCTGGGGTGTCCCCCACTTGGGGGTGAGGAGGAGGAGGTGACAACAGCGGGGACGGCAGCAGTGACATCCCCGGGCATTCGACCCAGTGAGGAGGAGATGACCACGGCAGCAATGTCCCCAGCACGTCCTCCTGTGGGGGATGAAGAGGAGGTGACAACAGCGGTGACATCCCCAGGGTGTCACCCCAGTGAGGAAGAGGTGACGGCAGCAGTGACATCCTCAGAGTGTCACCATGAGGAGGAAGAGGAGGAGGTGACAGCAGCAGTGACATCCCCAGGGTGTCACCGTGAGGAGGAAGAGGAGGAGGTGACGGCAGCAGTGACATCCCCAGTGTGTAACCCCGGTGAGGAAGAGGAGGAGGTGACAGCAGCGGTGACAGCGGCAGCAGCCACATCGGCCCCGGGCGGGCGGCGCGGTGCGGACGAGGACGTGGCGGCCGCGGGCTGGCGGGCGCGGCGCAAACACGTGTTCGTGCTCAGCGAGGCGGGGAAGCCGATCTACTCCCGGCACGGCAACGAGGAGGCGCTGGCAGCCACCATGGGTGTCATGATGGCCCTTGTGTCCTTCATCCAGAGCGGCGGCAACGCCATCCGGGCCATCTGCTCCGGTACGGGGACAGCGGGGGGTGGACATGGGACTCCCAAATTTACACACACCTGTGGGTAACCCCAAACCTGCCCAGCCCCATGTCCCCAGGTAGCCCTGAAACAGCCCCCCAGGTACAGCAATCCCTGCTCCAAACAGCCCCCTCCAAACACAACATCCCAACCCCAAAACCAGCTCTCCCAGGTACAGGTGAATCTACCAAATCAGCCTGCCCAGGTACAACCAGCCCCCCAAAACTCTCTTCCCCCCAAAGCCCTTCCTGGGTCCTCCCACCGCCCTAAAACCCTGCCTTGCTACAGCCACTCTCCAAAAACAGCACACCCCAAAATGACACCTGTCCAGGTACCCTCCGTGTCCCCCCTGCCCCGTGTGACCGCCGTGTCCCCTCTCTCCCCCGCAGAGGACCGCACGCTGGTGTTCGAGCAGCGGGGCCCGCTGCTGCTGGTGTCGGTGTCCCGCACACGGCAGTCGGCGGCGCAGCTGCGGCGGGAGCTGGCCTTCGTTCACGAGCAGATCCTGTCGCTGCTGACCCGCGGGGGCATCGCCCGAGTCTTCGCCCGACGCCGCGGCTTCGACCTGCGCCGGCTGCTGGCGGGCGCCGAGGCCGTGCTGGACCGGCTGCTCTGCGGGGCCGCGGCCGACGGGCGGCTGCTGCTGGGGGCCGCTCGCTGCCTGCCCCTGCCCGGGGGGCTCCGCCGCGCCGTGTCCGGGGCGCTGCGCCGCGCCGCCGCCGCCGCCCGCCCCGCGCCCGCCCTGGCCGTGCTGGCGGCCCGGGGCCGCCTGGTGACGGCGGCGCGGCAGCGGGCGCTGGCCGAGGGCGGGCGGCTCTGCGCCAGCGACCTGCACCTGCTGCTCAACCTGCTGGGCGGCGGCGCGGGCGCGGGGGCGGGCGAGGTGTGGACCCCCGTGTGCTTGCCGCGTTTCAACCCCGATGGGTATTTCTATGCGTACGCGGCGCGGCTGGGCGAGGAGGAAGAGGAGGGTGTGACGCTGATCCTGCTGTCCACGGAGCGAGAGGGGTTCTACGCGGCGGCCGCGTGCAGGAGGCAGCTGGAGGACACGCTGCGGGCGCAGGGCTGGCTGGCCGAGCTGGCGGCGGCCGTGCGAGGGGGAGCGGGGTACGGCCCGTCCCGGCCCGGCGCCCCCGAGCTCCGGCACTTTCTCTACAAACCCTTGGAGGGGCCGGAGGAGATGCAGCAGCTGCCGCAGTTCACCAGGTGCGGGGATAGGGGGGAACACGCAAAAATTGGGGGGGTGGGAGTGTTCCTGACCTTCACCTCATGCTCATGTCCCCCCTCCCTCACTGGCCGCAGCCCCGAGCTGGAGGAGCCCAGCAAGGAGGAGGGAATGGAGGGGACATCCCAGAATTGGGGGGTGGGAGTGTTCCTGACCTTCACCTCATGCTCATGTCCCCCCTCCCTCACTGGCCGCAGCCCCGAGCTGGAGGAGCCCTACACCAGCGAGGAGGAGCAGCACCGGCTCTTCGACCTGTACCACTACCTGCACAGCCGGGTGCACAGCCCGCACCGGCCCCTGCGCCTGCTCTACCACGTGGCTGAGAAGGAAACGCTGCTGGCCTGGGTGAGCAGCGGGGAAGGAGGCCTCAGCAGGGCCCAGAGGCAGCAGCACCTGTTTGTGCTGTTGTGAGAAGATTCCAGAGTTAGTGGGGGTCACTGGCTGGTGGTGCTGTTGGTAGATCCTGCAGTTAACGAGATGCTCGGTGTCAGTGCTGTCAGTAGGTCCCACAGTTAGTGCGATGTGGTGTCATCAGTAGGTGCCACAGTTAATGGGGTGTGGTGTCATCAGTAGGTGCCACAGTTAATGGGATTCTCACTGGCGGTGTTGTCAGTAAATCCTACAGTTAACGGGATGCTCACTGGCAGTGCCATCAGTACATCCCATAGTTAATGGGATGTTGCCTGGTGGTATTGTCTGTAAATCCGACAGTTAACAGGATTTTCAGTGTCAGTGCCATCAGTAGATCCCACAATTAAAGAAATGCTCACTGACAGTGCCATCAGTAGGTCCCACAGTTAACAGGATTTTCACTGGCAATGCTTTCAATAGGTCCCACAATTAATGGGATGGTCACTGGCAGCACCATCAATAGATCCCAAAACTAACAGGATGTTCAGTGTCAGTGCCATCAGTAGATCGCACAATTAACGGGATGCTCACTGGCAGTGCCATCAGTAGATCCCAAAATTAACAGGATTTACACCATCAACACTATCAATAGATCCCACAGTTGACAGGCCTGGGTTCCCACAGGTGACCAGCAAGTTCGAGCTGTACAGCTGCTTCAGCCCGCTGGTGACGAAGGCGGGCGCCATCGCCGTGCTGACCAAGCTGCTGCGCTGGCTCAAGAAGGAGGAGGACTGGCTGTTCATCCGCTACCCGGCACCGTTCTGTGCCGCGCCCGCGCGCCCCGAGGGGCCTGAGCCCGAGGGCTGACAATAAACACTGAGACCCCGGGGAGAGTCCTGACTCCAGGGGGACTGGGGGGCCAGGAGACATGGCCTGAGGGGTGAGGGGACAGGGGGACACGGCCTGAGGGGTGAGGGGACATCCTGAGGGGTGAGGGGACAGGGGGACACGGCCTGAGGGGTGAGGGGACAGGGGGACATGGCCTGAGGGTTGAGGGGATGGCTTGGAAACGGCCTGAAGGGATGAGGGGACGTCCTGAGGTGTGAGGGGACAGGGGGACACAGCCTGAGGGGTGAGGGGACAGGGGGACACGGCCTGAGGGGACAGGGGGACACGGCCTGAGGGGTGAGAGAATGGGGGAACACAACCTGACGGGTGAAGGGATGGGGGAACATGGCCTGAGGGGTGAGGGGATGAGGGGACATAGCCTGAGGGGTGAGGGGGCATCCTAAGGGGTGAGGGGACAGGGACACAGCCTGAGGGGTGAGGGGATGGGGGGACATCCTGAGGGGTGAGGGGACAGTCTGAGGGGTGAGAGGACAGGGGGACACGGCCTGAGGGGTGAGGGGATGGGGGCACAAGGCCTGAAGGGACAGGGGACATCCTGAGGGGTGAGGGGACAGGGGGGACACGGCCTGAGGGGACAGGGGGCATCCTGAGGGATGAGGGGGCAGGGGGGACACGGCCTGAGGGGACAGGGGACCTCCTGAGGGGTGAGAGGACAGGGGGACATGGCCTGAGGGGTGAGGGGATGGGGGCACAAGGCCTGAAGGGACAGGGGACATCCTGAGGGGTGAGGGGACAGGGGGGACACGGCCTGAGGGGACAGGGGGCATCCTGAGGGATGAGGGGGCAGGGGGGACACGGCCTGAGGGGACAGGGGACCTCCTGAGGGGTGAGAGGACAGGGGGACACGGCCTGAGGGGTGAGGGGATGGGGGCACAAGGCCTGAAGGGACAGGGGACATCGTGAGGGGTGAGGGGACAGGGGGGGACACGGCCTGAGGGGACAGGGGACATCCTGAGGGGTGAGGGGAAAGGGGGGGCCACGGCCTGAGGGGACAGGGGACATCCTGAGGAGTGAGGGGACAGGGGGGACACGGCCTGAGGGGTGAGAGAACGGGGGAACACAACCTGACGGGTGAGGGGATGGGGCGACATGGCCTGAGGGGTGAGGGGATGAGGGGACACAGCCTGAAGGGTGAGTGGATAGGGGGACATGGCCTGGGGGGTGAGGGGATGGGGGGACACGGCCTAAAGGGGTGAGGAGACATCCTGAGGGTTGAGGGGATGGGGGACATCCTGAGGGGTGAGGAGACAGGGGGACACGGCCTGAGGGGACAGAGGACATTCTGAGGGGTGAGGGGATGAAAGGACAGGGCCTGAGGGGTGCGGGGATGAAGGAAGGGGGGAGACGAGATGAGAACAGCAACAGAGAAGGGGGAAAAGGGAACTGAAAATGAGAGGAATGCGGGAGGGAAAATGGGGAGAAAACCTTAAAGGAAAGGTGGGTAAGAGCAGGCAAAAAAGAGGGGAAATGGAGCAGGAAAGAGAGGGGTGAAGGGACAGAAATTAGTGGGAAAATGTGACAGGAAAGGCTGGAAGAGGTGACAAGAAATAGAGAGCAAAAATAGATGGGAAAGGGAGCAGAAAAGAGGGAAGAGGATATGCTGGAAGAAGTGACAGATTGGAGGTGAAAAGGGGACAGAAAATGACATCAGGAAGGGACAGAAACAGCTGGAAAAGGGGACAAAAATCAGGGCAAAGAGTGGATGGAAAATGGTGGGAAGTTGTGGGGGGAAAGGTGGGAAAATGTGAGAGGAAAAAGGTGGGGAAATGTGAGGGGGAAAGTGGGAAAATAGAAGGGAAATGGCATGAAAATGTGAGGGGAGAAAGGCAGGAAAACATGAGGGGGAAGGGTGGGAAAAATTAGGGAAAAAAGTAGAAAATGTGAGGGGAAAGGGGCAGAAAACATGAGGGGAAAAGGGCGGGAAAACGTGAGGGGAAAAGAGCGGGAAAACGTGAGGGGAAAAGAGCGGGAAAATGTGAGGGGGGAAATGGCAGGAAAACGTGAGGGGAAAAAGGTAGGAAAACGTGAGGGAAAAAGGGCAGGAAAACCAGGGAAAAGTGCAGGAAAATGTGAGGGGTAAAGGGCAGGAAAATGTAAGGGAAAAAGGGTGAGAAAACGTGAGGGGAAAAGAGCAGGAAAACGTGAGGGGAAAAGGTAGGAAAACGTGAGGGGAAAAGGGCAGGAAAACTGGGGAAAAGAATGGGAATACGTGAGGGGAAAAGAGGAGGAAAATGTGAGGGGGAGAAGGGGGGAAAACCTGAGAGAATGGGAAGGAGAAGAGCTGAGAAAGCTGCAGAAAGAAGGTGAAGGGAAATAGGAGATGAAAAGGGACAAAGTGTAAGGACATAAGAGAAAAAAGAGGGTGTTGGTGACTGAAAATGGAGCAAGAGCGGAAAGGACTGAGGGGGAAATGAGGGGCAGAAATGGAAGGGACAGAGGCAGCGGGAACTGGAGGAAGCAGGTGACAGGAATGGGAGAAACCCTGGAGGAAAGAGATAAGGAGGGAGGAAATGGTGAAACATGACAGAAAATGTGGGGCTGAGGGTGGAAAAAGGGGAATGAAGAGGATGACAAGGTGACAGGAGGGGACAAGCCCACTGTCATCATCCCCCATGTACCCCTATGTCCCCACCGTGTCCCTCCAGGCTGCAGTAATGGACCCAGACCCACACAGTGAGGGGCTCTACGGCCGAGACCCCCCAAGACCACCATGTGTCCCAGTGTCCCCCCGCCCCAGGGACAAGGCAGTCTCAGGTGTCCCCAAGAGACGCAGTGGCCCTGTGTCCTGCCCAGTTCCCCGCTCAGGTCTCCCTGGGGGGACCCCACAGCTGGAGGTGCTGCTGAGGCAGGTGCACAGCCTGAAGGGTGAGTGCGAGGACCCCTGTTCCCCCATGTTCCCATGTCCGACATGTCCTCCTGTGCTCCCTCATGTGCCTGCCATGTGCCTGCCATCTGTCCCTCTGTCTGTCCCACAGCCCATAAGGCCACAACAGAGCTGGCAAGGGCACAAGACCGCAGTGAGGAGTTGCGCCAGGAGCTGGAGCAGCGTGAGTCACCTGAGGGGGACACTGAGAGGTTTGAGGGATCCCTAAGGGGTCTGGAGGAGGTCCTCAAGGGGTCTGGAGGGGGACACAGAGGTTTCCGGGGTCCCTGAGGGGTCTGGAGAGGGACACAGAGAGGGGTTCTGGAGGGGGACTCAGAGAGGGCTGGGGACATGCAGAAAGGGGTCTGTGGGGTCATTGGGTGGTGTGCAGGGACCCTGAGGGGTTTGTGGGGACAGAGGCCTCTGAGCTCCTTTCCCTCTCCCCACAGTGGAACAGCAAAAGGAGGCACTGGAGAGGACCTGGCAGCAGGTGCAGGGTGAGCCTGGGGGGTCCTGGGGCCTTTGGGGCCCCCCAAAAACCTCCACTGATGCCCCCTGAACCTCTGACCCCCTTGACCCCCATGATTCCCTGACCCCTGTGGCCCCTCCTGACTCCCCCACAGGGGGTGGGACCCCCTCACAGAGGGACCCCCCTGCCACCCCCCCAGAGTCACTGCAGAGAGCACAGCTGCAAGGGAAGGACGTGGATGCCAAAGGTCAGAGGTGAGTAGGGACACCTGTGACCCTCCCCAACCTCACCTGTGCCCACATGACCTCTGACCCCCTCCAAACACACCTGGTGCCCCCTGACCCCCCACAGGCGCTGTGGGCTCTGCCTGGAGCAGCAGCAGGACCTGGAAGGGACAAAGCAGCAGTGGGAGCAGCTGAAAAACCTGTGCCGGGAACAGAGGTGGGGCTGGGGGACACAGGTGGGGCTGGGGGTGGCACCAGGTCACCCACACAGATCATGTGACCACTGTGTCACCCCCTGTGTCCCCTCATTCTCAGGTGGCAGTACTGCCAGCAGCTCGAGGCCATCGGGGAGGAGCTCAAGCACCTGTGTGTCACACATGTGAGTGAGCCCCAGGCTGGGGTCCCTGACACGCTTGGGGGTCCCACACACAATCCCACACACACCTGGGTGCCCTGGCACACCCCAGGATCACACCCTCCCCCCTGTCCCCCCACAGGCTCCAGCCCACCTGAAGGCTGAACTGGCAAAGCTGGAGAAGATGAAGGAGAAGTGGCTGAGCTTGGGTGAGCCCCTGACACCTGAGTGGCCCCCCAGGACCCCCCTCAAGCACCTGAGTGTCCCTTCTGACACCTGAATGGCCCCTGTGACACCTCTGGGCACCTGAGGGACACCCTTGGACACCTCAGTACCAACACCTGAGTCACCTCCTGAGCCCCTCTCCCACAAGAACCTGAGTGACCCCCCTGGACACCTGAGCCCCCCCAAACCCAGGTGTGTCCCCTTGTGCTGACCAGTGTCCCCCCCTTGCCCAGAGCGTCATTTGATGGACACCGAGGAGCAGCTGGGCCCAGAGGGAGCTGTGCTCTGGTGAGTGCCCAGCTCTGGCCCCACCCCCTCAAAGGTGACCCCACCCACTCGGGCCTGTCCCCACCTCCTAACTCCCATTCTTGCAGGCGATTGGTGCAGCAGGAGCAGGAGTGGGCGGAGCGACAGCTGGAGGTGGAGCTGCGCCGGCAACAGCTGAGCCTGCAACGCCGTGACAGGTGTGTGACACCTTAGGGACAGGTGTGTGACACCTGGGACAGGTGTGGCCCTGTCACCTGGGCCTTTAGAGGCCCTGCCCACCTCTGGCCCCATCCCTTCTCTGGCCCCGCCCCCAGGTTGGCAGAGGAGTTGCAGCAGCTGCAGCACTCCCAGGAGGCTCGCCCAGAGTGACAGGGGACGAGATGGACACACCCCATGGGACACCTGTGGCGCCTGTGTGACACCTCCGTGTGTCACCAGCGGGCCACCTGTGTCCTGCCACGTTCTCATGTACCCCATTCCCCTCTGTCCTCCCCACCATGTCCCCCATATCCCCAGTTTCCCCCCATGTCCCCTCAATGTCTCCCATGTTCCCCCACATCCCCGATGTCCCTCATGTCCCCAATAAATGTTCTGCCACCACTGCTGTCTCTCTGGCGTCTCTTTGCAACTGCGGGTGACACTTCCCCCAAACATGGCGGCCCCCTAAGGCCGCCGCCATTACTCTCCTGGCCGCCGCCATGTTGTGGGCGGACACGCCCTTATCCGGAAGCGGAAGTTGGACACGCCCCCGCTTCCGGCCGCTGTTGGGCCTAGCTGGGAGCGTCCCTCGGAGGCGGCGGCAGCGATGGTAGGGGAGGAACCGGGGGTGTGTGGGGGCCTCAGGGGGTCTGCGGTGTCTGGGGGACCCCCCCAGGCCCTGACACCCCCCGCCTTTGCCCCCTCAGGACAGCGAATTCTCGGACGCGGAGGCGGCCCCGGGAGGGGAGGAGAACGCGCCGGTTTATTGCGTGTGCCGCAAGCCGGACATCAACTGCTTCATGATGTGAGGGGGGGTCTGGGGGATCCTCAACTGCTTCATGATGTGAGGGGGGGTCTGGGGGATCCTCAACTGCTTCATGATGTGAGGGGGGGTCTGAGGGGGTCCCCAAGTGCTTCATGGTGTGAGAGGGAATGGGAGGGAGCGGGGTCTGCAGGTGCTTCAGGATGTGAGGGGAGGGTCTAGGGGGTTGCAGCAGATCTGAGGGTGCAGCAGCGGGGGGATACAGGGCTGGGTGTCCCAGGTGCCTCTCAGGGTGGGAGTTGGGGGGTCCCGGCTTGTCTTGGCCCCAGGGGGTGTTGGAGAGGATCCCTTGAAGCAGGGAGTGGTACAGGGTCCCCCCTTGGAGGGGTTTTGGGGGTCCCTTGAAGCGGGGAAGGATTCAGGGTCCCCCTGGTGCCCGGCTGAGGGTCTCGGTGTCACCCCCGTCCCGCAGCGGCTGCGACAACTGCAACGAGTGGTTCCATGGGGACTGCATCAACATCACCGAGCGCATGGCCAAGGCCATCCGAGAGTGGTACTGCCGGCAGTGCCGCGGTGAGAGGGGCTGGGGGCGCTCGGGGGGGCTCTGGGAGGGCGTTGTGGGGGCTCTGCAGGGGCTCTGGGGGGCCAGCAGGAGTGGCAGTGCCATGGTGAGAGGGGCTGGGGGCTCTGGGAGGGCTTGGGGGGCTTTGAGGGGCTCTTGGGGTCCATTAGGGAGTGGTAGTGCCGGAGTGAGAGGGCTTGGGAGGGCTTTGAGGGGCTCTGGGAGGGCTTTGGGGGACTTTGAGAGGCTCTGGGGGCCATTCTGGAATGGCGATGTTGCGGGGAGAGGGGCTGGGGGGCTTTGGGGGGGCTCTGCAGGGGCTCTGGGGGGCCATCCGGGAGTGCCAGTGCCATGGTGAGAGAGGCTGGGGGCTTTCGGAGGCTTTGGGGGGCTTTGAGGGGCTCTGGGAGGCCATTCAGGAATGGCAGTGCTGTGTTAGGAGAGGCTGGGGGCTCTTGGGGGGGCTCTGGGGGGCTTTGGGGGTCTCTAGGGGTCCGTTAGGTAGTGGCAATGCAGCGGTGAGAGGGGCTGGGGGCTTTGAGGGACTTTGGGGGGGCTCTGGGGGCCATCTGGGAATGCTGGGCTGCAGTGAGAGGGGCAGGGGGCTTATTTGGGGGGTTCCAGGGACACCTGGGGTGTCTGGGTGGTTTTTGGGGTGCTTGGCCCCATTTTTGGCGTGCCTGACCCCAGATCGAGTGCTCAGCCCGCATGTGCAGCGAATGCAAGGCAGGGATGTCCCTGGTGGGATTTGGGGTGTCCCTGGTGGGATTTGGGGTACCTGACCCCGTTTTTGGGGTGTCCCCGGGTGGAGAACCCCCTGACCCCTCTGTCACCCCCCCCCTCAGAGAAGGACCCATCCCTGGAGATCCGGTACCGGCACAAGAAGTGGCGGGAGAAGGAGCACGAGGGGGCCAAGGGGCAGGAGCTGGAGCAGGGCCGGGCTGCCAAGGTGGGCTCTGGGGGGCTCAGGGGGTGGGGACCCCCCAAAAGGGGACACCCCAGTTCTGGGGGGAGGCTGGGAGGTGCCTGCGTCCCTTGGGATGAGGATTTAGGGGGCTGGGGGTGCTTTGGGTGAGATTTGGGGATCTGATCCTTTCTGGGTGCCTGGGACCCCTGCCCAGGTTGGGTTTTGAGGTGTTCTTGGATGTGTTTAGGAGCGTCTGACCCTGGTTTTGGGGTGCCTGACCCTGTTTTTGAGCTGCCTGACCCCATTTTTGGGTTGCCCAACCCCAGATCAAGCACTTGGCCCACATGTACGGCAAGTGTGGGGCAGGGGTGTCCCTGATGGGATTTGGGGGGTTCCTGGTGGTTTTTGGGTTGCCTGACCCCATTTTTGGGTTGCCTCACCCCATTTTTGGGTTGCCTGACCCCAGATCAAGTGCCCAGCCTACATGTGTGGCGAGTGTGAGGCAGAGGTGTCCCCAGTGGGATTTGGGGTGCCTGACCCCATTTTCGGGGTGCCTGACTATGTTTTTGGGGTGCCTGACCCCGTTCTGGGGTGCCTGACCCCATTTTTGGGGTGCCTGACCCCGTTTTTGGGGTGTCTGACCCCAGATCAAGCGCTCGGCCCGCATGTGTGGTGAGTGCGAGGCAGGGGTGTCCCTGGTGGGATTTGGGGGGTTCCTGGTGGTTTTCGGTGTGCCTGACCCCATTTTTGGGGTGTCTGACCCCAGATCAAGCGCTCGGCCCGCATGTGTGGTGAGTGCGAGGCAGGGGTGTCCTTGGTGGGATCTGGGGGGTTCCTGGTGGTTTTTGGGGTGCCTGATCCCATTTTTGGGCTGTCCAACACCATTTTTGGGGTGCCTGACCCCAGATCAAGCACTTGGCTCACATGTGTGGCGAGTGCGAGGCAGGAGTGCCCTTGGTGGGATCTGGGGGGTTCTTGCTGGTTTTTGGGGTGCCTGACCCCGTTTTTGGGGTGCCTGACCCCGTTTTTGGGGTGTCTGACCCCAGATCAAGTGCTCGGCCCGCATGTGTGGCGAGTGCGAGGCAGGGGTGTCCTTGGTGGGATCTGGAGGATTCCTGGTGGTTTTTGGGATGCCTACCCCATTTTTGGGGTGCCTGACCCCATTTTTGGGGTGTCTGACCCCATTTTTGGGGTGTCTGACCCCAGATCAAGCGCTCGGCCCGCATGTGTGGCGAGTGCGAGGCAGGGGTGTCCCTGGTGGGATTTGGGGTGTTCCTGGTGGTTTTTGGGGTGCCTGACCCCATTTTTGGGGTGCTTGACCCCGTTTTTGGGGTGTCTGACCCCAGATCAAGCGCTCGGCCCGCATGTGTGGCGAGTGCGAGGCAGGGGTGTCCCTGGTGGGATTTGGGGTGTTCCTGGTGGTTTTTGGGGTGCCTGACCCCATTTTTGGGGTGCCTGACCCCATTTTTGGGGTGTCTGACCCCAGATCAAGCGCTCGGCCCGCATGTGTGGCGAGTGCGAGGCGTGCCGGCGCCCCGAGGACTGCGGGCAGTGCGACTTCTGCCGGGACATGAAGAAATTCGGGGGCCCCAACAAGATCCGCCAGAAGTGCCGGCTGCGGCAGTGCCAGCTGCGGGCGCGGGTGAGCGGGCACCTGGCGTGTCCCCAACGTGTCCCCAGTGTGTCCCCAACGTGTCCTTGGTGTGTGTTGGGATTGGGGTGTGACCCCCGTGTGACATGGTCTCAGTGCCTGTCAGAGCTGGGGGCGCTGGGGTGACCTTGGTGTGTCCCCAGCGTGTCCCCAGCTTGGCTCTTTGTCCCTGTGTCCCTGTCATGTGGCTCTGTCACCACCTCGTGTTCCTTTGTCACCCTGTCCCGTGTCCCTTGTTGGCATTTCATCTTGTCCCTGTGTCTGTCTGTCGCTGTGTCCTGTGTCCCTTGGTCACCGTGTCTCGTGTTGTGACACATCCTTTGTCACCGTCTCGCCGTGTCCTCGTGTCGCTTTGTCACCTCGTGCCATGTCCCTGATGTGTCACGGTCCTGGCACGTCCCTGTGTCCCCCGTTCCTCACATGTTCTGTGTCCCCAGCAAGCTGCTGTGTGTGTCCCTGTGTCACCCTAAGGTGTCCCCAAGGTGTCCTGTGTCCCTAAGGTGTTCTGTGTCCCCAGCTGTCCCATGTCCGTGTGTCACTGTCTCGCAGTGTCCCCAGCATGTCCCCAGTGTCTCTTGTGCCCCATGTCTCTGTGTCACCCTGTCTCGCTATGTCCTCACGTCCCGTGTCCGTGTGTCGCTCTGTCAGCGTGTCCCCAACGTGTCCTGAACATCTCTTGTGTCCCCAAGTGTCCCATGTCCCTGTGTCCGTGTCACCCTGTCCTGTGTCCCTGACATGTCTCCAAGATGTCTTATGTCCCTAACTGTCCCATGTCCCTGTGTCACCGTGTCCTGTGTTACCTTGTCCCTGTGTTACCTATCCTGTGTCCCTGTGTCACCCTGTCCCTGTGTTACCGTATTCTGTCTCCCTGTGTCACCCTGTCCCATGTCCCTGTGTCCCCTGTCCCTGTGTCCCCTGTCCCTGTGTTACCATATCCTGTGTCCCTGTGTCACTCTGTCCCATGTTCCTGTGTTCCCATGTCCCATGTCCCTGACATGTCTCCAAGATGTTTTGTGTCCCTAACTGTCCCATGTCCCTGTGTCATCCTGTGTCCTCATGTCCCTGTGTCCCCACGTCCCTGTGTCCTATGTCACTCTGTCCCTGTGTCACCCTGTCCCTATGTTACCGTATCCTGTGTCCCTGTGTCAATCTGTCCCCATGTCCTTGTGTCCCCATGTCCCTGTGTCACTCTGTCCCTGTATCACGCTGTGTCCCCATGTCCCTGTGTTACCATATCCTGTCTCCCTGTGTCACCCTGTCCCTGTGTCCCCATGTCCCTGTGTTACCGTATCCTGTCTCCCTGTGTCACCCTGTCCCCTGTCCCTGTGTCCCCCTCCATGTCCCCACATCCCTGTGCCACCGCCCTGTCCCTGACGTGTCCCCTCGGTGTCCCCACAGGAGTCCTACAAGTACTTCCCCACCTCGGTGAGTCCCTGGGACCCCGGGGGGAGGGGAAAGGGGGACCCCAGACCCTTCCTGTCCCCATGGGAAGGGTGTGGGGGAGGGGCCAGGCCTGCCTGGGGGGGGAGGGGCACCCCAAAACCCTCCTTGCCCTTGGGGTGAGGGGGGGGCTCACAGGTGCGGGGGGTGGGGGTGCCCAGGACGGTGCTGACCCTCCCCCAGTCAGTGCAGGGGGGTCCTGGGGGTGCCGTGAGGGGGTCCCGGGGGGTGCCATGGAGGTCCTGGGGGTCCCTGGTGGGTGCTGACCCCCCTCAACTGATGGGGGTGCCATGGGGGGGGTCCCTGGTAGTGCCGCCCTCCCCTCCAAAGCTGGCACAGGAGCACAAGGGGGAGCTCAGGGTGGTCCCGGGGGTGCCATGGTGGGGTCCCGGGGGTCCCTGGCAGTGCTGACCCCCCCTCAGTTGGCACAGGAGCACAAGGGGGGTCCCTGGGGGGCCCAGGGGTGTAATGGGGACGTCCTGGGGGTCCCTGGCAGTGCTGACCCCCCCTTAGTTGGCACAGGAGCATAAGGGGGGTCCCTGGGGGGCCCAGGGGTGTAATGGGGACGTCCTGGGGGTCCCTGGCAGTGCTGACCCCCCCCTTAGTTGGCACAGGAGCATAAGGGGGGTCCCTGGGGGGGTCCTGGGGTGCAGTGGGAGGGGTCCCAGGGGTGCCATGGAGGGGTCCCGGGGGTCCCTGACAATGCTGACCCCTCCTCAGTTGGCACAGGAGCATAAGGGGGGTCCCTGGGGGGGTCCCAGGGTGCAATGGGGGGGGTCCCAGGGGTGCCATGGGGGGGTCCCGGGGGTCCCTGGCAGTGCTGACCCCCCCCCCCAGCTGGCCCGGGGGCGTGAGGGGGACCTGGAGCTGCTGAAGGCGCAGCTGGGGGGGCCGGGGCCCCCCGAGAGCCTCTCGGATGAGGAGCTGCCCCTCGACCCCCGGCTCTACCAGGAGCTCTGCGCCGGCGCCTTCGACGAGCACGGCCTGGTGAGCCCCCAAAAACTGCCCCATGGGACCCCAAAACTGCCCCCCCGGGACCCCCAAAATTGCCCCCCCAGGACTCCAAAACTGCCCCCCCGGGACTCCAAAACTGCCCCTCCCAGGACCCCCAAAACTGCCCCCTGGGACCCTCAAAACTGTCCCCCCGGGACTCCAAAACTGCCCCCCCGAGACTGAAAAACTGCCCCTCCCGGGACCCCAGAACTGCCCCCCTGGGACCCCAAAAACTGCCCCTCCCGGGACCCCGGAACTGCCCCCCTGGGACCCCCAAAAATTACCCCCACAGGAACCCCAAAACTGCCCCCCTTGGGACCCCAGAACTGCCCCCCCCCCAGGGCCCCAGAACTGCTCCAGGGTCCCAAAACTGCCCCCTCGGGACCCCAAAACTGCCCCCTCGGGACCCCAAAACTGCCCCCAGCACCCCAAATACCTCCTTGGGACCCCAGAACTGCCCCCTGGGCACCCCAAATCCCACCAGGCACCCCAAATATCCCCCCAAATATCACAGGAGCAGATTTGAAGGAGGGTTTTGCCCCTCAGGGCCTGGTTTCGTGTGTTTCGGTGTAGTTTAGGCTGTTTAGGCCTGGTTTAGGCTGTTCAGAAGTGGTTTTGTGTGTCAGGGTGAGCTCCAGGTGTATCAGGGAGTGTCCCCAAATATCCCCACGTGGGCCGTGCTCTGGGCTGTGTCCTCAAATGTCCCCAGCGTGTCCTGGCACATCAGGACATGTCCCTGTGGCACTCTGAGGCGTGTCAGGCGTGTCCCTGCATGTCCCCAGTGTGTCCTGGCACATCAGGACATGTTCCTGTGGCACTCTGAGGCGTGTCAGGCGTGTCCCTGCATGTCCCCAACATGTGCTGGCACATCAGGACATGTCCCTGTGGCACTCTGAGGTGTGTCAGGCGTGTCCCTGCATGTCCCCAGCGTGTCCTGGCACATCAGGACATGTCCCCATGGCACTCTGAGGCGTGTCAGGGGTGTCCCTGCATGTCCCCAGCGTGTCCTGGCACATCAGGACATGTCCCCGTGGCACTCTGAGGCGTGTCAGGCGTGTCCCTGCATGTCCCCAGCATGTCCTGGCACGTCCCCACATGCCCGAGGCACCTCAGGCCGCGTTGTCCCCTCGTGTCCCTTCACGGGCCACTCTCTGAGGCACATCGGGGGTGTCACCCCACGTGTCCCCACGTGTCCCCATGTGTCCCTGGTCCTGCCAGCCCTGGCTCAGTGACGCCGAGGACGCGCCGTTCCTGGACCCCGTCCTGCGCAAACGCGCCGTGAAGGTCAAACACGTCAAACGCCGCGAGAAGAAGTCGGACAAGAAGGTGATGGACACTGGGAGCTACTGGGGGTTACTGGGGGTTACTGGGAGGTTCCGTGGGTTGCTGGGAGGGTTCTGGGTGGTTGCTGGGTTACGAGTGGTGGGTACTGGGGTGTTGACAGGTCCCTGTGGTGGTTACTGGGCGGTGATGGGTGGTTACTGGTGCTCGCTGGTGTGGAAGGAGGAGTGGCGGAATGAGCACTAGGAGATGCTGGGAGGTACTGGGAGGTTACTGGTGCTGACTGGTGTTAACTGGTGCAGAAGTAGGAGTGCTGCAAATGGCACCCAATACCAGGAGGGCTCTGGTGGTTACTGGGCTGTGAGCGATGGTTACTGGGAGGTTAGTGGGTGGTGACTGGGAGGTTACTGGTGCTAACTGGTGCAGAAGGAGGAGTGCTACAAATGGCACCGGCAGTGGGCGCAGCACTGGGAGCACTGGGCTATGAGTGGTGGTTACTGGGAGGTTGCTGGTCTGTGAGTGGTGGTGACTGGGTGATTACCGGGAGGTTACTGGGTGGTGATGAGGATGTTACTGGGAGGTTACTGGTGCTAACTGGTGCAGAAGGAGGAGCGCTACAAGCGGCACCGGCAGCGAGCGAGGCACTGGGAGCACTGGGCTATGAGTGGTGGTTACTGGGAGGTGACTGGGTGATTACTGGGTGGTGACTGGGAGGTTACCGTGTGGTTACTGGTTCTAACTGGTGTTAACTGGTGCAGAAGGAGGAGCGCTACAAGCGGCACCGGCAGCGGGCGAGGCACTGGGAGCACTGGGCTATGAGTGGTGGTGACTGGGAGGTGACTGGGAGGTTACTGTGTGGTTACTGGTTCTAACTGGTGTTAACTGGTGCAGAAGGAGGAGCGCTACAAGCGGCACCGGCAGCGGGCGCGGCACCGCGAGCGCCGCGGGCACCCCGAGCGCGCCGACGCCCGCGACCCCGCGGGGCTGGGCCAGTGCCTGGGCCCCGGCTGCACCCGCCCCGCTCGCCCGCCCTCCAAGTACTGCAGCGAGGCCTGCGGCATCAAACTGGCTGCCAAGTGAGTACCCACCAGTACGGACCAGTATAAACCAGTGCGGGATAGGACAGAGCGGTGTGGGCTGGTATAAACTGGTACAGAATGGTACTGACCGGTATAGACCAACACAGAATGGTACAGGTGATATAGACCAGTATAAACCAGTTCAGGACAGTATAGACGAGTATAGCGCAGTACAGACCAGTATGCACCAGTATAAACCAGTGTAGGACAGGACCGAGCGGTGTGGACTGGTGTAAACCAGGACAGACCGGTATAGGTTGGTATAGACCAGCCTAAGCCAGTATAGGTTAGTAATGATCTGTATAGACCAGTATAAACCAGTACAGAGCAGTACAGTCAGTATAGACCAGTATAAACCAGTACAGAATGGTACAGGTGGTATAGGCTGGTATAAACCAGTACAGAACAGTACAGGCTGGTATAGACCAGTATAAACCAGTACAGATTAGTAGACCACTATAAACCAGTACAGAACAGTATAGACCAGTACAGCACACTACAGACCAGTATAAACCAGTGTGGGACAGGACAGACTGGTATAAACTGGTACAGAATGGTACTGACTGGTATAGATCAGTACGGAATGGTACAGGTGATACAGACCAGTATAAACCAGTCCACAGTGGCACAGACCAGTGTAAACCAGTCCACAGTGGCACAGACCAGTATAAACCAGTCCACAGTGGCACAGACCAGTGTAAACCAGTCCACAGTGGCACAGACCAGTATAAACCAGTCCACAGTGGCACAGGCCAGTGTAAACCAGTACAGAATGGCACAGACCAGTATAAACCAATAATTATCTGTACAGACTGGTGCAAATCAGGATAGACCAATATAAACCGGTACAGACTGATATAGACCAGTATAAACCTGTACAGACCAGTATAAACCAGTTACACAAACAGATCCTGCCTCAGTGGATCCCAGGGATCTCGGAGATGCCATTAACCCTTTCCTCACCTTGATCCCAGCCGGATCTATGAGATCCTGCCTCAGCGGATCCAGCAGTGGATCCCAGGGATCCTGCAGTCCCCATTAACCCTTTCCTCCCACTGATCCCAGCCAGATCTACGAGATCCTGCCTCAGTGGATCCCAGGGATCACAGGGCTTCCATTAACCCTTTCCCCCCCCCAGTCCCAACCAGATCTACGAGATCTTGCCACAGCAGATCCAGCAGTGGATCCCAGAGATCCTGGAGCCCCCATTAACCCTTTCCTCCCCCCGATCCCAGCCGGATCTGCAAGATCCTGCTGCAGCGGATCCCAGAGATGCTGCAGTCCCCATTAACCCTTTCCTCCCACTGATCCCAGCCAGATCTACGAGATCCTGCCTCAGTGGATCCCAGGGATCCTGCAGTCCCCATTAACCCTTTTCTCACCCCAGTCCCAGCCGGATCTGCAAGATCCTGCCTCAGTGGATCCCAGGGGTCCTGCAGTCCCCATTAACCCTTTCCTCCCACTGATCCCAGCCAGATCTACGAGATCCTGCCTCAGCGGATTCAGCAGTGGATCCCAGTCCCCATTAACCCTTTCCTCCCACTGATCCCAGCCGGATCTACGAGATCCTGCCTCAGTGGATCCCAGGGATCCTGCAGTCCCCATTAACCCTTTCCTCCCTGATCCCAGCTGGATCTACGAGATCCTGCTGCAGTGGATTCAGCAGTGGATCCCAGTCCCCATTAACCCTTTCCTCACCCCAATCCCAGCCACATTTGCAAGATCCTGCTGCAGCGGATCCCAGAGATGCTGCAGTCCCCATTAACCCTTTCCTCCCCCCGATCCCAGCCAGATCTACAGGATCCTCTCTCAGTGGATCCCAGGGATCCTGCAGCCCCCATTAACCCTTTCCTCCCCCCGATCCCAGCCGGATCTACGAGATCCTGCCGCAGCGGATCCAGCCGTGAATCCCAGCCCCCATTAACCCTTTCCTCCCCCCGATCCCAGCCGGATCTACGAGATCCTGCCGCAGCGGATCCAGCAGTGGCAGCAGAGCCCGTGCGTGGCGGAGGAGCACGGCAAGCGGCTGCTGGAGCGCATCCGGCGCGAGCAGCACCAGGCGCGGCTGCGGCTGCAGGAGATGGAGCGGCGCTTCCACGAGCTCGAGGGGCTCATCGCCCGCGCCAAGGGGCACCCGCCCCGCGAGGACGAGGAGGTGGGCACCCCCCGGGGCTCACAGAGGGCTGGGGACCCCAAAAACGCTTTAATTCTACCCAGTTTGGGTCATTGTTGAGATTGCCCTTGGTCTTTCATGGACTCCTGGGTCCCCCCAAATCCTTTAATTCTCCCTGTTCTGGGTCCCTCTTGTGATTGCCCTTGGTTCTTCATGGACTCCTGGGTCCCCCCAAATCCTTTAATTTTCCCTGTTTTGGGTCCCTCTTGAGATGTTTCCTGATCCTTCGTGGACACCCAGGTGCCCCCCAAACCCTTTAATTCTCCTTGTTTTGGGTCCCTCTTGAGATTCCCCCCAGTCCTTCATGGACTCCTGGGTCCCCCCAAACCCTTTAATTCTCCCTGTTTTGGGTCCCTCTTGAGATTCCCCCCAGTCCTTCATGGACTCCTGGGTCCCCCCAAACCTTTTAATTCTCCCTGTTTTGGGTCCCTCTTGAGATGTTTCCTGATCCTTCGTGGACACCCAGGTGCCCCCCAAACCCTTTAATTCTCCTTGTTTTGGATACCTTTTGAGATCCCCCCAGTCCTTCATGGACTCCTGGGTCCCCCCAAACCCTTTAATTCTCCTTGTTTTGGATCCCTCTTGAGATCCCCTTTGGTCCTTCACGTACACACGGGTGCTCCCAAATTATTTCATTTTCCCCGTTCTGGGTTTCTCTTGAGACCCCTCTGCTCCCCTGGTACCCACACGCAGCTCCTGGAAGGCTGGGGACCCCAAAAATCCTTTAATTCTCCTCACTGTGTGTCCCCTTTGGGACCCCTCTGCTCCCCTGGGGACACCTGGGCACCCACACACAGCTCCTGGAGGGATGGGGACCCCAAAACCCCTTTAATTCTCCCCATTCTGGGTCCCTCTTGAGATCCCTCCTGGTCTTTTGTGGACTGCTGGGTGCCCCCAAGCCCATCGAGTCCCCTCTCACTGCCCTTCCCTGGGTAGCCCCCCAAAATCCCTGGGTCCATCCTGGGTGCCCCCAAACCCTTTAATTCTCCCCATTCTGGGTCCATCCTGGGTGCCCCCAAACCCTTTAATTCTCCCCATTCTGGGTCCATCCTGGGTGCCCCCAAACTCTTTAATTCTCCCCATTCTGGGTCCATCCTGGGTGCCCCCAAACTCTTTAATTCTCCCCATTCTGGGTCCATCCTGGGTCCCCCCAAACCCTTTAATTCTCCCCATTCTGGGTCCATCCTGGGTGCCCCCAAACTCTTTAATTCCCCCCATTCTGGGTCCATCCTGGGTGCCCCCAAACCCTTTAATTCTCCCCATTCTGGGTCCATCCTGGGTGCCCCCAAACTCTTTAATTCTCCCCATTCTGGGTCCATCCTGGGTGCCCCCAAACTCTTTAATTCTCCCCCCATTCTGGGTCCATCCTGGGTGCCCCCAAACCCTTTAATTCCCCCCATTCTGGGTCCATCCTGGGTGCCCCCAAACCCTTTAATTCTCCCCATTCTGGGTCCATCCTGGGTGCCCCCAAACCCTTTGATTCCCCCCATTCTGGGTCCTCCCTGAGCATCCCCCAAATCTCTGAGTTCTCCCTGAGCCCTGTCCTGGGTCCCCCATGGACCCCACAATCCCCCCAAACCCCTCCCTGGAGCCCCCTAATTTTATGTCCCCCCCAATTCCCGGGTGTCCCCTTGGACCCCCTGACCCCGCTGTCCCCCCAGAGCACGGAGGGGGACAGCGAGGACACGGACCTGCAGATCTTCTGCGTGTCCTGTGGCCACCCCATCAACCCCAAGGTGGCCCTGAGGCACATGGAGCGCTGCTACGCCAAGGTGAGCGCGGGGTCTGGGGGGTCTGGGGGCACCTCTGGGTTCCTGGGGGTTCCTGGGGTCTGTGGGATCATCCATGGCACTCCAGGCTCTTGTGGGATCATCCATGGGGTCTGTGGGATCATCTGTGGGATCATCTGTGGGATCATCCATGGCACTCCAGGCTCTTGTGGGATCATCCATGGGGTCTGTGGGATCATCCATGGGATTTGTGGGATCATCTGTGGGATCATCCATGGCACTCTTTGGGCTGCTGTGGGATCATCCGTGGGGTCTGTGGGATCATGCATGGGGTCTATGGGATCTGTGTGCCCCTACTGGTTTTTGGGATCTGTGGGATCATCCCTGGGATCATCCATGGCACTCCAGGCTCTTGTGGGATCATCCATGGGGTCTGTGAGCCGCTGTTGGTTCTTGGGATCTGTGGGATCATCCATGGGATTTGTGGGATCATCTGTGGGATCATCTCTGGGCTCATCCATGGCACTCTCTGGACTGCTGTGGGATCATCCATGGGGTGTGTGGGATCATCCGTGGGGTGTGTGGGATCTGTGTGCCCCTGTTGGTTCTTGGGATCTGTGGGATCATCTTTGGGGTCTGTGGGATCATCTGTGGGATCATCCATGGTACTCCAGGCTCTTGTGGGATCATCCATGGGGTCTGTGTGCCCCTGTTGGTTCTTGGGATCTGTGGGATCATCCATGGGATTTGTGGGATCATCTTTGGGGTCTGTGGGATTATCTGTGGGATCTATGGGATCATCCATGGCACTCTCTGGGCTGCTGTGGGGTTGTCTGTGGGATCTGCTGGATCATCTGTGGGATCTGTGTGCCCCTGTTGGTTCTTGGGATCTGTGGGATCATCCATGGGATCTGTGGGTTCTTGGGATCTGTGGGATCATCCGTGGGACTCTCTGGAACTTTCGGGGTCTCTGAAGGGTCTGGGGGGGCTGTAGGGACCTACTGGGAGCTTTGTAGGGGCTGGGGGCTTCAGTGGGGTCTGGTGGGGAGGGGCCCTATAGGGGGCTGGGGGGCCATGGGGAACCTATGGGAGGGCTCAGGGGGGCTCTGTAGGGGCTGAGGGTCCCTCTGGGGGTCCATAGGGCCTGGGGGGGGGCTTGGGGGTCCCATCCCTACCCCCCTTTTAACCCCCCACCCCATTGCAGTACGAGAGCCAAACATCCTTCGGGTCCATGTACCCCACCCGCATCGAGGGGTGAGTGGGGAGGGGGCTCTGGGTGGGGGGAAGGGGCGCCCTGGGGGGGCTTTCTGGGGTGGGAAGGGGACCCCAGACCCCTAAATCCTCCTGGAAAGGATGGGGAGCACCCTGGGGAGACCCCAGACCCCTAAATCCTCCTGGAAAAGGATGAGGAGCACCCTGGGGGGACGCCAGACCCCTAAATCCTCCTGGGAAAGGAGGGGCAGCACCCTGGGGGGACCCCAGACCCCTAAATCCTCCTGGGAAGGGATGGGGAGCACCCTGGGGAGACCCCAGACCCCTAAATCCTCCTGGGAAGGGAGGGGGAGCACCCTGGGGAGACCCCAGACCCCTAAATCCTCCTGGGAAGGGATGGGGAGCACCCTGGGGGGACCCCAGACCCCTAAATCCTCCTGGGCAGCACCCAGGGGAGGCTTTTTGGGGTGGGGGTGTCACCCTGGGGAGGGAGCACCTAGGGGGGAGTTTGAGGGGGGAGTTGTGGCTGTCTTGGGGGGTCCCTCAGCCCCTCGTACCCCCACCCCAGGACACCTCTTGTGTCCCCCCAGGGCCACCCGGCTGTTCTGTGACGTTTACAACCCCCAGAGCAAAACCTACTGCAAGAGGCTGCAGGTGCTGTGCCCCGAGCACTCCCGGGACCCCAAGGTGGGTGCAGAATGAGATTTTGGGGTGGAATTTAGGGGATCTGTGTCCCAAGCACTCCCGGGACCCCAAGGTGGGCACAGGGTGGCTTTGTGGGGCAGGAGCAGTGCCCAGGACAGTCCTGGGACCTCAGAGTGGGCACAGAATGAGAATTTGGGGTGGAATTTAGGGGATCTGTGCCCTGAGCACTCCCGGGACCCCAAAGTGGGTGCAGAATGAGATTTTGGGGTGGAATTTAGGGGATCTGTGTCCCAAGCACTCCCGGGACCCCAAGGTGGGTGCAGAATGAGATTTTGGGGTGGAATTTAGGGGATCTGTGCCCTGAGCACTCCTGGGACCCCAAGGTGGGCACAGGGTGGCTTTGTGGGGCAGGAGCAGTGCCCAGGACAGTCCTGGGACCTCAGAGTGGGCACAGAATGAGGTTTTGGGGTGGAATTTAGGGGATTTGTGCCCAGAGCACTCCCAGGACCCCAAGGTGGGCACAGAATGAGATTTTGGGGTGGAATTTAGGGGATCTGTGCCCCGAGCACTCCTGGGACCCCAAGGTGGGCACAGAATGAGATTTTGGGGTGGAATTTAGGGGATCTGTGCCCCGAGCACTCCTGGGACCCCAAAGTGGGTGCAGAATGAGATTTTGGGGTGGAATTTAGGGGATCTGTGTCCCAAGCACTCCTGGGACCCCAAGGTGGGCACAGGGTGGCTTTGTGGGGCAGGAGCAGTGCCCAGGACAGTCCTGGGACCTCAGAGAGGGCACAGAATGAGGTTTTGGGGTGGAATTTAGGGGATTTGTGCCCAGAGCACTCCCAGGACCTCAAGGTGGACATGAGGTGGCTTTGTGGGGCAGGAGCAGTGCCCAGGACAGTCCTGGGACCTCAGAGAGGGCACAGAATGAGATTTTGGGGTGGAATTTAGGGGATTTGTGCCCAGAGCACTCCCAGGACGCCAAAGTGGACACAGAGGGGGACAGGAGAGGGGCAGTGCCCAGGACACCAAGATGGACATGAGGGGACAGGGCAGGGGCAGTGCCAAGGACACTGCCAGGACCGCAGGGTGGCCGTGGAGGTGGCAGAGGGGCTCGGGGTGTCCCCAGCCCGGCACTGACCCCGTGCCCGCCCAGGTGCCCGCGGACGAGGTGTGCGGGTGCCCTCTGGTGCGCGACGTCTTCGAGCTGACCGGGGACTTCTGCCGCGTCCCCAAGCGCAAGTGCCACCGTCACTACTGCTGGGAGAAGCTGCGCCGCGCCGAGGTGGACCTGGAGCGCGTCCGCGTGGTGGGTGCCACCAGAGTGTCCCCAAAATGTCCCCACACTGCTCCGTGTCCCCGTGGTGTCCCATGTTCTGATATCTCTACACTGCTCCGTGTCCCCATGGTGTTTGTCCCGTGTTCTGGTATCTCCACACTGTCCCATGTCTCTTTGTCACCATGCTGTGCTGTGTCTCTACGCTGTCCCCACACTGTCCCCATGTCACCATGTTGTCCCATGTTCTGCTATCTCCACACTGTCCCATGTCTCTTTGTCACCATGCTGTGCTGTGTCTCTACGCTGTCCCCACACTGTCCCCATGTGTCCACACTGTCCTGTGTCCCTGCAGTGGTAAAAGGTGTTCGAGCAGGACAGTGTCCCTGTCCCCACACTGTCAGTGTCCCTGTCCGTCTCCCACACTGTCAGTGTCCCTGTCCCCATGCTGTGCTGTGTCTCTACGCTGTCCCCACACTGTCCCCATGTCACCGCACTATCCCATGTCCTCACATGATCCTGTGTCTCTGTGCTGTCCCCAGCTGTCCCTGTCCCCGCAATGATACAATCTGCACAAGCTGTGTGTCACTGTTTCTGTCCCTGTCCCCACTCTATCCCCACACTGTTCATGTCACTGTCCCCACACTATCCTTGTCACTGTTCCCCATCCCTGTCCCTGCAGTGGTACAAGCTGGATGAGCTGTGTGTCACTGTCCCTGTCCCCACAGTGTCCCCACACTGTGATTGTCCCTGTCCCCACAGTGGTACAAGCTGGACGAGCTGCGTGTCACTGTCCCTGTCCCCACACTGTCCCTGTCCCTGTCCCCACAGTGGTACAAGCTGGACGAGCTGTGTGTCACTGTCCCTGTCCCCACAGTGGTACAAGCTGGACGAGCTGTGTGTCACTGTCCCTGTCCCCACAGTGTCCCCACACTGTGATTGTCCCTGTCCCCACAGTGGTACAAGCTGGACGAGCTGTGTGTCACTGTCCCTGTCCCCACGCTGTCCCCACAGTGGTACAAGCTGGACGAGCTGTGTGTCACTGTCCCTGTCCCCACACTGTCACTCTCCCTGTCCCTGTCCCCACAGTGGTACAAGCTGGACGAGCTGTGTGTCACTGTCCCTGTCCCCACACTGTCCCTGTCCCTGTCCCCACAGTGGTACAAGCTGGATGAGCTGTGTGTCACTGTCCCTGTCCCCACACTGTCCCTGTCCCTGTCCCCACAGTGGTACAAGCTGGACGAGCTGCGTGTCACTGTCCCTGTCCCTGTCCCCACAGTGGTACAAGCTGGACGAGCTGTGTGTCACTGTCCCTGTCCCTGTCCCCACAGTGGTACAAGCTGGACGAGCTGCGTGTCACTGTCCCTGTCCCTGTCCCCACAGTGGTACAAGCTGGATGAGCTGTGTGTCACTGTCCCTGTCCCCACACTGTCCCTGTCCCTGTCCCCACAGTGGTACAAGCTGGACGAGCTGTTCGAGCAGGAGCGCAATGTGCGGGCGGCCATGACGAACCGGGCGGGGCTGCTGGCGCTGATGCTGCACCAAACCATCCAGCACGACCCTCTGACCACGGACCTGCGCTCGGACCGCTGACCAGGGCCTGCCTCAGACCACTGACCACCCCTGGAGCCCCCAAACCCCCCCCAGACCCCTCCCCACATCCCCCCACCCCTGGTTCCTGGGTGCTCCCCCATCCCCAAATAAACTGGGTGTGCAAAAGGAGTCTGGGGGTGTCCCTTTTGTGGGGTCGTTCATGGGATATAGAGGGGCCTCTGTGGGATCTTTGGGATTCTTGGGGTGCCTTTGGGAGGAATTTTGGGAGCCCCCAGTTTCTGGTACCACCCCAGACCCTGCAGAGCCTGTGGGGATCTCTTCTCTGGCCTTGGGGGCAGCTGGGGGGTCCTGAGAAGGTTGGGGGGTCCTTAGGGGGTGGGGGGGCTGGAAATGGGAGCAGCAACCATGGCGGGGCTGGGAGGGGTCCCTGGCAGGGTTGGGGGTCCTGAGGAGAAATGTGAGCAGCATCCATGGGGGGGCTGGGAGAGGTCTCTGGCTGTTTTGGGGGGTCCTTTGGAGGGGGTTGTGGATGGGGGGGAAATGGGAGCAGCATCCCTGGGGAGATTGAGGGGTCCCTGGCGGTTTTTGGGGGGTCCTGAGGGTCGTGGTGGGGCTGGGAGGGCTCTCTGGATGTTTTGGGGGGTCCTTTAGGGGGGGTCCTGGGCAGGGGAAAGGGCCCCAAAAGGCCCCAGGAGAACGCTCAGGACTAATTAGCATAGCCACGCCCACACAGAGCTCATTAACATATCCCCTCACTTCTGGCGTCACGTGCCCGGCAGTCACATGCCTCGCCCTCTTCACAGGTCGCGTATCGCCCCGCCCCTCCCTGGTTCTGCCCTTTCCAATTGGTCCATTCCGCTTCACGTGTCCGCATCCCCCGCCCACTGCTTTTCCCGCCCCGCGTTTCCGCTTCCGGCGCGGGGTCCCGCCCCCCGCGGCCTCGCGGCGTCGCTGGAGGAAGAGGAAGAGGAGGAGGAAGAGGAAGAGCTGCGCCACAGGCGGGGGCGGATGGGAACGGTGAGGGGTCGGAGGGGTGCGGGACTGCAGCGGGGCTGAGCGAGGAACGGGGAGCGAGAGGGATCCGAGCGGGGAGACGCGGCCGGTGGGGACGGGCGAGCCGTGAGGGAGTGGGGGGGGGGAGGGCGGCTGAGGTGGGTTCGTGTGGGAGAAAGGGCGTGAGGGAAGGGGCTGGGAGAGGGAGGGGGAGTTTGGGGGCAGTTTGTGAGGGGAAGGGGCAGTTTTGGGGTTGTTTCTCAGGGGGAAGGGCAATTTGGAGGCAGTTTGTGAGGCGGAGGGGCGGTTTTGGGGGCAGTTTTTGAGGAAAAGGGGCAGTTTTGGGGGCAGTTTGTGAGGGAAAGGGGCGGTTTGAAAGCAGTTTGTGAGGAAAAGGGGCAGTTTTGGGGGTTTGTTTCTGAGGAAAAGGGGCAGTTTTGGGGCATGTTAGTAAGGGGAAGGGGCAGTTTTGGGGGCAGTTTGTGACGGGGAGGAGCGGTTTGAGGGCAGTTTTTGAGGGGGAGGGGCAGTTTGTGAGGGGAAGGGACACTTTGGCGTGGGGGAGGCACCGCTTGGGAGGTTTTTGTGGCTGGGGGCGGAACTCCGGGGCAGTTTTGGGGGTGTCCTTGCGGGGGAGGGGCGGACCCGGAGCTGTGTTTGTGTGGGGGAGGGGGAGCCCTGGCGGTGGGGGAGGGGAGGGCGGAGTCACGTGGGGAGGGGGCGGGGCCGGGCTGTGTTTGGGGGCGGGGCCGGGCGTTGTTAAGGGGCGGGGTCCGGGGCTGTTGGGGCTCTCGGGGCCGGTCGTGACCCCCTCCCCACCGTCTCCCCGGGGCTCTCAGCCCCCCCGCAGGATGGCGGAGGGCTGGGCCGAGTGCCCGGCGCTGGGCCCGGGCTGGCAGCGCCGCGAAGCTTTTCGGAAATCCGGGGCCACCAGCGGCCGCAGCGACACCTACTACAGGAGGTGCCTCTCCTCAAAATACCTCAATTCTCCCCTCCCTACCCCACGGGACTGCGGGTGGGGCCGGCTCTGCCCTTTCTCCCCTCCTAGACCCCATCCCGTGTCCATTTATGGGCTTCCCCCTCACCCCCCGGTGGTGTTTCAAGGGGGATTTCAGAGCCCCTCTCCCGTCTCCCCCTCCACCCCCTCCAGGATCTCCCCAGGGCCACCTCAGAGCCCCTTTCCCCAAATATTCCCATTCCTCTCCAACTTTTCCAAGCTATTTTGGGGCTCGGTGGGTCCTTTTTGAGAGTTTTGGGTTCCCCTGAGCTCTGTTTGGTCCCCCTTTCCCACTCTCCCTTTGGCATTTGGAGGAGGAAGAGGAAGAGCTCCCCAGGCTCAGCGGTCCCCGTGGGGTTTTGGGGCCATTCCTGGGTGTTTTGGGTCCCCTCTGACCCTACCCCTCGGCAGCCCCACAGGGCAGAAGTTCCGCAGTAAGATCGAGCTACGACGGTTCCTGGGCCCTGGGCATGACCTGAGCAACTTCGACTTCAAATCGGGGCAGCAGCGACCTGGCCCCACTCGGGTACGGGGGATGGGACCCTAAAAACCACGGGAGGGACCCTAAAAACCACGGGAGGGGCACAAAAATCCCAAAAAACTTCAGGGAGGGAAACCTGGAGCTCTCCTTGGGGTGGGAGCCCCATAACAAGAAAGGGACTGGGGGTGGAATAAAGAGATGGGGCAAAAGGAGCTGCTCGAAATGAGGTTGAGGAGAACCTGAATGGGGGGGGAAACAAGGGGTCCTTAAATTGGGGAGGAACAGGAATGAGGGGGATCACAAGGGATTGTTATGACCTCCCCATTTTCTGCTTTTCAGACCAGGAAGAGCCCCAAATGGCACCTGCCCGCCGGGCCCCTCCCAGAGCCCCCCAAAATCTTCACAAAGGAGGAAGCGGAGGTGGAGGTGGAGGTGGAGGTGGGTGGGGCTGAGACCGAGAAGGCCCCACCCTCACCAGGTCAGGCCCTGCCCATCCCCAGCCAGGCCACGCCCTCTTCATCCGTGGCCACGCCCCTGAGGGAGCCCCCCCATCGCCGGACCCGGAAGCGGCTGCCCCCGGAGCTCCCCCAGGATGGGGTGATGGCGTGAGTGGGGGAAGGGGGGGGTCCCTGGGGGTCCTCTAGGTGTGGGGGAGGGGTCCCAGGAGTGGGGAGTGACCCCAGGAGAGAGGGATTGGGGTCCCTCGGGGGACTTTGGGGGGTCCCTGGGGAGAAATTCAGAGTGGGGGGGGTTCCCTCAGGGGGGCTGTGGGATTGTGGAGGACAGTGAGGGTGTTGGGGTCCCCCTGGCACCCCCAAAAATGCCACTCTCTCCTCTGCAGGCTGTGTGCTGGCTGCCAGACCCTCTTCCCAGGGGTGTCCCTGCCCCCTCAGCGCCGCTGCCGCTGGCTCTGCCCCGACTGCCGTGGTGAGCTTTGGCCTCAGTGCCTTCCTCCTCATCCTCTTCGTGCTCCTCCTCATCCTCTTCGTGCTTCTCCTCATCCTTTTCATGCTCCTCCTCTTCTCTGAGTCTTTCTCTAACCTTCTTCAGCTCTCTCAGAGCTTTTTGTGTTTTATCCTCTTCTTTATTTTCCTGTTCTTCTTGTCCTTCATTCCCTGGGTTTTTCCCCTCCATCATCATCATCATCATCATTCCCTGAATTGTTTCAGCCTTGTAATTATAATTTTATTCCAACTTGCCATTCCTCCTCCTCCTTCCTGGTTCTTCCCTGCCGCCCTTGCCCTCTGCTTTGGACCTTTCTGGGGGTGGGGAAGGGAGCCTGAAGGAGTTTGGGAGTGGGGTCAGGGAGGGATCCCAGGAAAGTTGGGGTGACCCTGACCCCCTTCCTCCACCTCCCCCAGCCCAGAGACGAGACTTCAACCGGGAGCAGCGATTCTACAAGGTACCCCCCAATCCCTCAGGGATGGAAACGGTGCCCTTGGGCCTTCCCCAAATCCCCTCAGGGAGGGTTTGGGGGTCCCCCGGAGCTCTGACACCCCCTCCCCACAGCGGGTGGGCTGCGGCACGTGCCAGGCCTGTCGCATCCCCGAGGATTGTGGCATCTGCAGCGCCTGCGCCCGCAGCCCCCCCGGGGGCCCCTCCGGGCCCGGCCGGACCCCCAAGTGCCTCCTGCGCCGCTGCCTGCGCATCGTCAAGAAGGTACTGGCACCCCCTCGTCATTGTCACCCCTCTCGGTGTCACCAGCACCCACCCTGTTGTCACAGCACTCCCCATGTCAGTGCCACCGCCCTGATGTCACTGTAATCCTCTCTCCCTCGGTGTCACTGTCACTCCCCTTGGTGTCACTGTCACTCCCCTTGGTGTCACTGTTACCCCCCAGGTGTCACCAGCAACCCCTCCAGAGTCACCAGCACCCTCCTCATGTCACTGTAATTTTTCCTGGGTCACTTTCACTCCCCCAATGTCACCAGCACCCCCTCAGTGGCACTGTCACCCCCCCCATGTCACCATAATCCTCCCTCTGCCCATGTCACTGTCACCTCCTCTGTCACCACAAAGCTGTGTGTCCCCCATGTCACCTTTGCCACCTCTGTGTCCTCTCCTTCATTGTCTGAGGTTGCACGTGGCACTGTGTTAATTAGCATTAATCTGTGTTAATTAACATTACCAGTGTTACTGTGCGTGACTGATAGCCCGCATTATTTTACAGTATCGCCTTTTATCCCTGTTATCTCACGTTATTATGCGTTATTCCACTTGATTCCCTGTTAAACCACGTTATTCCGTGTTCACCCATGTTATCCCATATTTTCCCCGCTTTATTTTGTGGTATTTCACCTCCTGCCCATCTCCCTGCAGAGCCTGGGCTGCAGCTGCTGCCTTGTCCCGTCCCCTGTCCCTCTGTCCCTTGTCTGTGGCTGCTCATTCGCTCGTGTCCTCCTATGTCCTCTTGTGTTATCCCATGCTCGTTATCCCATATTTTCCCATGTTATCCCATATTTTCCTGTGTTTCCCCATATTTTCCCATATTTCCCCATGTTTTCCTTGCTCTCCTGGGTAACACTGTGTCCCCACAGGGCCTTGGCTGTGGCTCCTGCCTTGTCCCCTGTCCCTTGTCTGTGGCTGCTCATTCACCCACATCCTCCTATACCCTCGAGTGTTATCCCATGTTTGTTATCCCACATTTTCCCATATTATCCCACATTTTCCTGTGTTTTGTCCCCGCAGGGCCTGGGCTGACACTCCTGCCTTGTCCCTCTGTCCCATTCCCTTGTCTGTGGCTGCTCATTCACCCACATCCTCCTGTACCCTCGAGTGTTATCCCATGTTTGTTATCCCATATTTTCCCATATTATCCCACATTTCCCTGTGTTTTGTCCCCGCAGGGCCTGGGCTGCGGCTCCTGCGCCGGCTGCCTGAGCACCGAGGACTGCGGCAGCTGCTGCATCTGCCTGCGGCGCCTGCAGCCCGGCCTCAAGCGCCAGTGGCGCTGCCTGCGGCGCCGCTGCCTGCGCCCCAAGGTGGGACTGTCCCCCCAGAGCCCCCCCAGTGTCACCCCTGGGACCCCCAGTGCCTCCCCACTGCCCACCCTGGTGTCACCCTGGTGTGTCCCCCACCCTTTGTCCCCTGCTGACCCCTCCCGCTGTGTCCCCCCAGAAAGCCAAGGTGGCCAAGAAGCCGCAGAGCCCCCGGCCCCTGACAGAGGTGAGTGTGAGACCCCCACACCGGGCAGTGGCACAGTGGAGACCCCCGGGTGTTCTGGGGGACCCCCCAAAGTGCCCCCCTCAGCCCCATTTCTCCCCCCCAGAAATGGAAGCCTCTCGTGGAGCACGAGCCCAGCGACGCCTCCAGCGCCAGGCACAGAGTGAGTGGGACCCCCCTGGGCACACCTGGGCACACCTGGACCCCCCCCCCCACAAACCCCCCCTCCCTCCCAGAAGCTGCTGAACAAGGGCAAGGAGAAGAAGAAGCCGGGGCGAGCCCAGAAGGCCCCTGGGCCCCGCGGGGTGAGTTAACGGGCTGTAACCCCGCCCCCTGTCTCATAGCCCCACCCCTCCAGCAATGGCCACGCCCCTCCCGGAGCAGCTATTGGGGCAGGGGGGAAGCCGTAATGCCCTGAATATGGGGGCCTGTAAAAGGGGGCAGTATTGGGGTGCAGGTACCGTAATGATCCTAGTGGCTGTTCCAGCATGTATTGCTGATTTTTAGGACCCAGAATAATGGGGTGCCAATACTATATATTTTCTAAAGGCTGTGGTAGCTGCTAATATTGGGATTCAGGCCTTGCAATAATGGGGTGCAGGTACTGTAATTATCCTATGAGCCGTTCCAAGGCTCAATATTGGGGTTCAGCACATTCAAACCACACAGATATTGGGGTGCCAGTACCGTAGTACCCCTAATGCTGGGGCCAGGTCATTGTGACACCCCAAAAACGGTTAACAGCTGATGGTGGGATCTGAACAACCCTGGCTGTGGGGCTGGGGCACCGTAATGTTCCAAGCAATGGGGTTCAGGTACCCCAAAATCTCTAATACAGCAGGGTTTGGTTACCGTAATTCTCCTAATAACCACTTCAGGTTTAACAGCAGGACTTAAGGTACCAATACTGGGGCTCAGTTACCGTAATGCCCCAAACAGCTTTGCTCAGATACCATAATGCCCCAAACGCTGGGGCTCAGATATCGTAATGGTGCTAATAGGAGCGCGCATACCGTAATACTTCTAATAGTGGGGCTCACATACCGTAATGTTTCTACTAATGGGGCTCAGGTACCATAATGCCCCAGCTAGTGGGGCTCACATACCGTAATGCCTCTAATAGCAGTGTGTAGACACTGTAATGCCCCAAATGGTGAGGCAGATACCATAACGGTTTTAATAGCAGGGTGCAGATACCGTAATACCTCTAATAGCAGAGTGCAGGTACTGTAATGCCTGTAATAGCAGGGCTCACATACCATAACAATTCTAATGGTGGGGTGCAGATACCATAATGTCCCAAATACTGGGCCTCAGATACCATAATGTCTCTAATAGCAGGGTGCAGATCCCGTAATACCCCAAATAGTGGGGCTCACGTATCATAATGTCTCTAATATAATGGTGCAGATATCACAATGCCCCAAATACTGGGGTTCACATACCATAATGCATCTAATAGCAGGGCTCAGATACCGTTATGCCCAAATACTGGGGTTCGGATACCGTAATGCCTCTAATAGCAGGGCTCAGATACCGTTATGCCCAAATACTGGGGTTCGGATACCGTAATGCCTCTAATAGCTGCTCCTACTGGAATGCTCGTCCTAACCCGCATTTGCTGCCTGGCTGCCGTAATACCCCTAACACCGCCGCATCTACCGTAACGCTCCGCGTAGCTGCTCCCGCACTAACACCCGCGCCACCGGGCAGGCCCTGGGGACCCCCCCCGCACTGCGGCAGGCCCTGGGGACAGTTGGGGACGCGGGGGTGACGCCGCTCTCTGTCGGCAGCGGCGGGTGCGGAGCCGGGCCAGCCGGCGCTGCGGGGTGTGCGCAGCCTGCCGGCGCCCGGCCGACTGCGGCCGCTGCGACTTCTGCCGGGACAAGCCCAAATTCGGGGGGCAGAACCTCAAGCGCCAGAAGTGCCGCTGGAGGCAGTGCCTGCGCTGTGCCATGGTGGGTGCCCCCCAGTGCTTCCTCCCTCCCAGCGAGCCCCTGCCATCCCCTCCACCCCCCTTTTCCTCAGCGACTCGACTCCTTTGGCTGGGGAAACTGAGGCACACGCAAGGTTCAGGCCACCCCCGGCACTGGGTGCGGCCCAGTTTGGACCAGCACGGACAAGTTTGGGGTGGGAAGCGGGGGCATTGGTTGGCACGCAGGTTACACCTGGATGCTTGGGTCTTGTTTTTGGGGGTGGATGGGGGGGTTGCCTAAATGCCTGGGTCCTTCCTGCATTGCTTGGCTTTGGGGGGCTCACCCTGGGTCCTTTTTGGGGGAGTGGGTGGGGGTCCCTCAGCCAGCCAGGCCCACTTGGGGGGTTCTTCCTGCATTTGTGGCCCTCCCACCCCAAATCCACGTCCCCCTGCCCTTGGCACTGCCCCCCCCCGCTCTGAGGTCTCTCTCCTGGCGCAGAGGCGGCTGCTGCCCCTGGGGGGGGGTCGCTGGGGGTCCCCCTGGAGCGGCCGCCCCCTCCCCCTGTCCAGGCCCCGCCGCCACCGCCGGCCCCCCCGCGCCGCCGCCCGGAGCCGCCGCCACCTGCCCCGCCCCCCCCGCAAGGTAACGGGACCCCCCCTCTGCTCAGGGGGGACCCCAAAATGTTCCACTCCCCCACCCCCCCCCCAGAAATAACCCCAAATCCTCCCCCCTCCTTGGCTGTGCTTGCTTTGCTCTGCATGGACCCTCCCCACTCGGGGGGACCCAGGTGTCAGGGGAGGGGACCAAGGTGTCCCCACGCCCCCCCCTCCCCCGCGGGAGGGGCTCTGGGGGGTTTTGGAGACCCCCAGGTGCCTCAGTCCCCCCCCCCCCGTGACCCCAAGGCTTGTGTGTGCCTCAGTTTCCCCATGGGGGATGAGGTGGGGGGGTGTTCTGCAGACACATAGGTGCCTTTATTCTGGGTGGGGGGTTCCTCCTGGATACGTGGGGGGGATGAGGGGGGGTCTCACCTGCCTGCCCCTCCCCCACAGGAGATGGAGGAGCCGCTGGGGGGGGGCTGAGAACGGCCCCAGGCCCCTCCCGGGTCCCCCCCTGCGCCTCTGCCCCATCAGGGAGGAAACAGGACCCCTCCCCCGCCTCGAGGTGAGACCCCCCCGGCTGCCTGGGACCCCCCCTGGACACCTGGGGCCCCCCCGTGACCCTCCCTGCCCCCCAGGACCCTCACCTGGGGCTCCTCATCGCCTCGGCCCCGCGCCTCAAAGGGGCCCCCCCGGAGCCCAGCGTCGCCCCCCAGAGGGTGAGTGAGACCCCCAAACGCCCCCTGAGGCTCCTCGGAGTGCCTGGGACCCCCGTAACGCCCCTGCCCCCCCTTTTCCAGCCCCCTCCAGGGGATTTGGGGGTCCTGATCGCCGCCACCCCCCCGCGTGAAGCAGGAGCAGCCGCAGCCCAGCGCGTCCCTGGTGCCGGTAAGGGGGGGAAGCTGTGGGGTTTGGGGGGGTCTCTGGGATTTGAAGGGGGTCTCTGCGGTTTGGGGGGGTCCTGATCCTCTGCCTTCACCCCCAGGTGCCCCCCCAGCCTCCCCCTCCTCAGCTGGTGGTGCTGGATGAGAGTGAGGAGGAGGAGGAGGAAGAGGAGGAAAGCAGCAGCCGAGTGGTGAGGAAGAGAAGGGGGGGTCAGAGGATTTGGGGAGGGGTCCTGAGGAACTTGGGGGGTTTTTAATGGGATTTGGGAGGGGGGAGGTTCTGGGAAATGGGAACTTTAGTGGGGTTTGGGGTCTTGGTGATTTGGGGAAGGGATTTTGGGTGGCGGAAGGTTTTTGGGGACCTGGTGAGTTGGGGAAGGGATTTTGGGTGGCGGAAGGTTTTTGGGGACCTGGTGAGTTGGGGAAGGGATTTTGGGGAGTTGAGGGAGGTTTTTGGGGACCTGGTGAGTTGGGGAAGGGACTCTGGCCATGACCCTTGGGTTTTTTGGGAGTGCCTCCAAAGCAGGGTGGTTTACAAGGAGGAGGTTCCTGCTGGCTGGGGAGATTCTTGGGGGTCTCTTAAGTGCTCCCCCCACCCTATTAACCCTTTCTCCCCCACAGCCCTTCCCGCTGCCCCCCGCTCCCCAGCTCTGGCCCGGCTCCTTCCTGGAGGAACTGGCCGAGATTCCCCTCCCGGCTCACTGGGGGGTCGTGGGGGCTGACGGTGGTCCCGGGCCGTGCCCGGCTCGGGGGCTGCGCCTCGTCCAGCGCTGCCCCCGCTCCTCCATGGCCGCGGCCGCCGTGCTGCTCAACCCGGGCCTGGCATTCCGGGTCCTGGTCGCCCGCGGCCGCCCGGTGCCCCCCGGGCACGAGGTGCTGGCCCGGCGCCCCCCCCTGCGCTCCGTGCTGGACCTGGTGGAGCTGCTCTGCGATCTCGAGGCCTACGGGCCCTGCCCGGGACCCCCGGCCCGGCCCCCCGCCCCTCGCTGCCATGTCCTGGTGAGGGGCGGGCGCTGCTGCCGGCCCTGCCAAATGCTGGCAGGGGAGGGGCACTGAGGGAAAGGGGGAGGAGGGGATTTGGGGTGGGGGGGAGCAGTTGGGGGGGGGTGGGAGTGAAAAATGTGGGGAAGGGGGATGTTGATGGGAAGGGAAAAGGGAAATGGGAAAGGAAGCAAAATTTGGGGGGGGTTGGGAAGTGATGGTTGAACTGGAATTGGGGTGGGAATAAAATTGGGAGGGGGAGAGGAAAATGAGGGACCTAAAAGTGAGGGGGGAACTAAAATTGGGGGATGTGGGGGTGGTGGGGAGGAGGGATGGGGTGATGCACCTTTGGGGAGTGGGATTTGGGGATGGAGCCTTGGGTGTAGTGGGAGAGGGGCACGGGGGGTCCCCAGGGTGGGATTGGCACCCCGGGACCCCCTGAGAGTCACTGGGAGGTTCTGGGGTGCCCCCCAGGTTTGGGGACTCCAGGACCCCACTGTGGGGATTCAGGGGTACCCCAGGGTGACACCCCGGTTTTGGGGACCCCTGCCCCCCCCCCCCCACAGTGTCAGGTTGCCCCTCCCCCAGTGACACAGCAAGGCTGAGGGACCCCAGTGGTGGCATTTTGAGTGGGGGGAGTCCCCAGTTTGGTACCACTCCCCCCGTTTGGTTTCCCAGGGATATTGGGGTGCTCTCAGCACCCATTTTTGGGGGGGTTTGCCCCCCACCCCCCAGGTTTATGGGGACATCAGGTTTATGGGGCCCCGAGTTTGTTTGTTCTCCCACTTCCCCAGTGCCATACTGGGGCCCCTCCCCCACCCCCCAGAGCTTCTATTTTTGACACTGGAACCGCCCCCCCGAAATGGGGGCGCGGCCCCTTTAAGAGCCCTGCCCTGCCCTTTGTAGAGATTTAAATTACCTGTTTAAGGCGCGGGGAGGGGCGCGGCTTTCCCTAGCCCCGCCCCTTTGTTCAGGCCCCGCCTACACGCACCTTTCACCTGCTGTTTCTTCCTTAGGTCACCTCCTTTTATGGTAAAAGGGGCGTGGCCTGAGCTGCTTAAGCCACTCCCACTCCCCGCCCCTTGCGCTGCCTTCAGGGAGTTTCGCGCTGAAGCCATAACCCCGCCCCCTCCCCTTAGCCCCGCCCCCTCGGCAGAATTTAAAGAGACCGCGAGGAATTATTTTTGTTAAAAGTAATAAAAGCTTTAAGGAGAAAAATAAAACATCTGGTGGTCCTTGAGACAGGAATCGGTGTCTGGAGGGGGCCCTGGCGATCCACACACCTGGAGCCCCCCCAAATTCGAGGGAGGGTCTCACCTGCCTGTCCCAAACACCTTCTCCAGCAGGCTCCGGGGGGGCGCGGCCGGGGGGGGCCGAGCTTTGCGCCTCCAAATCTCCTCTTCTGTCGGTCTCTGGGTGAAGCCCCAGGTCCGGGGAGGGGCTGCGGGGTCTCCCGAGGTTTTGGGGGGCTCCTTGGAGGCGTGGCGGGCGTAGAACCCCCCCTCCCGCTTGGCCTGGGCCACCTCGGCCCGCAGGCGCTGCGCCCGCACCTGGCGCTCGTAGCTGAGCCGCTCGCTCAGGTGAGGCCACCGGAAGCCGGGCAGGTACTGGGAGGGGGGGGGTGGGCACAGGTCAGGGCACCCCCGAACAACCTCAGACCACTCCCCCCAAAAAGGTTTGGGGGTGTTCAAACCCCCCTCAGCTGCTGGCCCAGGTCCAGCCCCTCCCCGACTGTCCCTTCCTTTAGTGTGGGGGAGCCCCCTGAACCCTAAAACAGGGACCCCCAGTGGGGCAAAACCATCCCAGACCCCCCCAAAAAGGGACCTGGGTGCGTCATACAAATCTGGGACCCCCAAAAAGGGACCCCAACCCCTCACCCATAAAGGATCCCAATTACCCAGGAACCCACAGGTGGCCCCCATCCTCTCCCAGGGCACCCAAAGATCTGAGACCCCCCAAAAAGGGACCTGAGATGCCCCAAAAAAGGGACCCAGATGCTCCCTGCAAATCTGGGAACCCTAAAAAGGGACCCAGGGCTACCCCAACCTCTCACCCATAAAGGGCTCCCAATTACCAAGGAACTTACAGGTGCCCTCCCTCTTCCAAAGGTCTGGGACCCCCCCCCAAAAAAGGGACCGAGGTGCTCCCTACAAATCTGAGACCCCTAAAAAGTGACCCCAACCCCTCACCCATAAAAGGTCCCAATTACCCAGGAACCAACAGGTACCCCCCCACCCTCTCCCAAAGCACCCAAAGATCTAAGACCCCCAAAAAAAGGATCTGAGACTCCCCAAAAAGGGATCCAACCTCCCCTAAAACCGTTCTGAACCAACCCAGGACCCCCCCGAGCCGCACCTTGATGCTCCAGTAGTGATGGCGGAAGGGGCTGCGGGGCCGGGGGGCCATGGGCGCCCCGTGCAGGAGTTTGGCCGCTCGCTTGGCCGCTCGCTTGTCCCGGAATTCCACCCAGCCCTCGGCGAACGCCACGGCCGGGGGTCCCCCCGGGCGCTGCCGCCGCCGCCGCACGGAGCCTCCTGCGGGAACGGGGAGGGGGCGCTGAGACCCCCGGGAGGGCTGAGACCCCCCCCCCCCCCCTCGGGAAGGCTGAGCCCCCCACCCAGGGGTGCTGAACGTGGTGTCAGCGGGGCTGCGAGGGGCCCTGACCCCCAAATTCTGCACCTGCCTGCGGGGACCCCCCCCTTCCCTATTGCTGGGACACTGGGACACCCTGACCCCCCCACCCAGGGACCCCCTGGCCCCTCCCAGAACCCCGCGGGACCCCCAGACTCACCGTGGGGCTGCAGGAAGACCCTGCCCAGCTCCCCGTGGGGCCGCAGCAGCGCCCGGGCCTGGCGGGGCCCGAAGCCCGGGGGGAGGAAGGACAAATAAAGGACCCCCGGTACCACCGGCTTTGGAGGGGGGTCCGAGGGGGCTTCGGCAGCGGGGGAGCCCGCGGGACCCTCCTCTTCCTCCTCCTTTGCTTCCTCTTCTTCCTCCTTTCCTTCCTCTTCTTCCCCCTGCATTTCTTCCTCTTCTTTCTCATCCTCCTCCTCTTCTTCCTCCTCCTTTTCTTCCTCTTCTTCCTCTTCTTCCTCTTCTTCCTCCTCTTCCTTCTCCTCCTCCTCCTCGCCCCTCCCGTGCGGGTACCGCTCGGCCGCAGCCATGGCCCCTGCGATGGGCAGGAGGGAGCTAAAGGGAAGCCACCACCCCCAGGGCCCCCTCACCCCTTTCCACGCTCTGCTGCACCCCCGAATTCCCCCCGGGAACCCCAAAATCGCCCCCCGGGCCCCCCCCGGTCACGCACCCTCACAACGCGGCCGGCCGCGGTCGTAAAACACCAACACAGCAGTAAAGCACCGCTAGCAGGGGGCGGGGGAGTCGCGAAAAAGCCGTAAAGCGCGGAGGGGCGTGTCCGAGCGTTAGGGGGCGTGGTTACACCGGGGCGCGTGTCAATTTGGGGGCGTGGCCTGGCAGCGGCGGGAAGCGCGCGCCGCGGTTTGGGCGGGAACGGCTGAGGCGGAGTTTTGGCGGGAAAGGACCCGCCCCCTCTGGGGCCCTTCGAACTCCCCCCCAGTGCCCCCCCCACACAGCTCCCGGAACCAATGACACCCCCTCAGGACCCACTGACCCCCCAGGACCCACTGAGCCCCTCAATGTCCCCTTCTTGTCCCCTCAGAGCTCTCCATGGTGGGTTCACCCCGCCATGTCCCCCACAGACCCCTCCGTGCCTCTCCATGGCCCTCTCAGCCCCCCACATGTCCCCACAGCCCCCCAGGATCCCCCTCACCCTCCCAGAGCCCCCCCAGAGTCCCCCTCAGCCCCCCCGTGTCCCCCCTCCCTCATCTGGTGCTGGGGGGGGGGGGTCCTGGCTGCAGATGAGCAGTGGATTAACCCCCCCCTCCCATAATCCGACAGCTGGAGGGGATTAGAGCCCTCCCGGCCCCCCCAAACCCCCCGGGGGCTCAGCCCCACCGTGGGACCCTCCGAGGATGTGTTGGGAGGGGCACCCCTAATCCCCCTCACCCCGCCCCCAATAATTAACATCTGGTTTAATTGGGGGGGCTCAGGGGGCTGCGGGAGTTCGGCCAAACCGGGATTGGGGGGGGGGGGGGGTGGAGCCCTCCCCCTCCTGTACCCATCAGCATCTGGAGGGACCCCGAGGGGGGGGAATTGGGGGGAACTGGGGGGGGCCAGGACAGGGGCGGCCCCCACCCGCTGTCCCCAGCGGCTGCACAGGGACAGGAGCACCCACGGGCCAGGTGAGCGGGATGGGAGCACAGAGACCCCAAACTGGGGGGTGCTGGGGACCCCCAAACCTCCCTCCAGGCAGAGCCCCCTGCCCCATGGGGGGCTGCCCCCACATTGGGGGGTGTCCCTGCCGCATGGGGTGTCATTACACCCCTCCCCAATGGATACCCCCTGCAACCCCCTCTGTCCCCTACTGCCCACCCTGGTGTCCCTGTGACCCCCCTGGTCCCTGGGGTGCCACCCCCACCCCGCAGGTACTGACCCCTGCCCCATGGGGTGCCAGCCGCACTGCCCACCCTGCTGACCCCCCTGGGGGCCCTGCTGTCCCTGTGTCCCCCCTGGGACCCACCCTGCCCCACAGGGAGCCACCTCTGCCCCATGGGGTACCACCCTCACCCAGCCGTGCCACCACTGCCCACCCTGCTGTCCCTGTGTCCCCCTGCCCCACAGAAAGCCCCCCAAGTCTGCCCCCCATCATCCCCTAACCCCCTCTCTGCCCCCAGCCCACCATGCCAGCCCCACTGGTGACCCTGCTGTCCTTGTGCTCCCCTGCCCCACAGGGAGCCGCCTCTGACCCCCATCACCCCCTAACCCCCCTCTTTTCCTCCAGCCCACCATGCCAGCCCCACTGGTGACCCCGATGGTGACCCTGCTGGTGACCCCGCTGGTGTCCCTGCTGGTGTCCCTGCTGTCCCTGTGCCCGCCGTGCCGCTGCCCCCCGGCGCCCACCCAGCCCCACGCCATCCGCCTGGAGGGTGACCTGACTCTGGGGGGGCTGTTCCCGGTGCACGCCCGCGGCCCCGCCGGGGTGCCCTGCGGCCCGGTCAAGAAGGAGAAGGGCATCCACCGGCTGGAGGCCATGCTGTACGCGCTGGACCGCGTCAACGGCGACCCGCGCGTGCTGCCCAACCTGACGCTGGGCGCCCGCATCCTCGACACCTGCTCCAGGGACACGTACGCGCTGGAGCAGGCGCTGAGCTTCGTGCGCAGCCTCCTGCCCCCCGAGGGGGGCGAGGGCAGCTGCCCCGACGGCTCGGCCCCGCGCCGGCCCCCGCCCGAGCGCCTGGTCGGGGTCATCGGGGCCTCCGCCAGCTCCGTGTCCATCATGGTGGCCAACGTGCTGCGGCTCTTCGCGGTGGGTTGGGGGAGTTGGAGGCCCTGGGGGTGTTGGGGACATGGAGGGACATTGGGGACGTGGAGGGGAATTCGGACATTGGGGATGAGGGACGTGAAGGGACATTGGTGCCTCTTCCAGCTCCGTGTCCATCATGGTGGCCAACGTGCTGCGGCTCTTTGCAGTGGGTTGGGGGAATTGGGGGCTTTGGGGGTGTTGGGGACATGGAGGGACATTGAGAATGTGAGGGGACATTGGTGTCTCTGCCAGCTCCGTGGCCATCATGGTGGCCAACGTGCTGCAGCTCTTTGCAATGGGTTGGGGGAATTGGGGGCTTTGGGGACATGGAGGGGCACTGAGGACATGAGGGAACATGGAACGGCATTGGGGACACGGGAGGCCACTGAGGACATGGGGGGACATTAAGGGCAGTGGTATCTCTGCCAGCTCTGTGTCCATCATGGTGGCCAACGTGCTGCGGCTGTTCGTGGTGGGCTGGGGAGAGTTGGGGGCTCTGGGGACATGGAGGGGCCTTGGGGACATGGAGGGGACATGGGCAGCTGTGGTGCCTCTGCCAGCTCCGTGGCCATCACGGTGGCCAATGTCCAGTGGCTCTTTGTGGTCACTGGAGTCATTGGGGACATTGAGGGGGTGTTTGGGGACATTGGGGTGTTGTGGGGGCACTGGGGGGAATTGGGGACATTTAGGGGAACGTGGGGGGTGTTTTGGTGGGGGGTGTTTTGGCTGGGGGGGACCCTGAGGGGACATGGGACAGTGCTGTCCCCACAGTGCCCTCATGGTGTCCATTCCCTCCCTGAGAGGGGGGGCCTGGACACCTGGTCCCTCTCTGTCCCCCCCCACTCCCCCCCCCCCGGGTCCCTTCCAGAACCTTCCCCCCCTCCCCCTCGGGTGTTACCCACAATCCCCTGGGACGGCAGCAAATGGCCCAGGGGGATTAGGGGGGATTAGGGACAGGGACAGGGAAGGGGGGGGTCCCACAGTACCAGGTCCCCTGGGTGTCACCCAGGTCTCCCCCCGCATGTCCCCAGTGTCCCCTTTGTCCCCAGCCTAGAGGCTGAGACCCTTTCACTCTCTCCAATGTCCCCCCCAGACCCCTCCTACATCAACAGCTCCACACTGACCCCCCCAAAGCCCCTCACCCCAATCTTCCCATGGTCCCACGACATCCCTAACCGCCACAATGTCCCCATGTCCCTAACATACTCCTGTGTCCCTAATGTTCCCAATGTCACCATCCCTGACACACCCCGATGTCCCTAATGTGCCCCTGTCCCTGACATGTCCCCAATGTCCCCCTGTCCCCAGCATGTCTCTGATGTCCCCAATGTCCCCATGCATCTGACATGTCCCCAATGCCCCCACATCAGCTACGCGTCCATGTCCCTTGAGTTGTCAGACCCCTGTGTGTCCCCAATGTCCCCCTGTCCCTGACACGACCCCGTGTCCCCAGACCCCCCACATCAGCTACGCCTCCATGGTCCCCAAGCTGTCTGACCCCTGTGTGTCCCCCACAAACCCCCAATGTCCCCCTGTCCTTTACGTGTCCCCAATGTCCCTCTGTCCCTGACACGTTCCCATATCCCCAATGTCCTCCTGTCACTGACATGTCCCCAATGTCCCCAGATCCCCCAGATCAGCTACGCCTCCACGGCCCCCGAGCTGTCGGACCCCGGGCGTTACGAGTTCTTCTCGCGGGTGGTGCCGCCGGACTCGTACCAGGCGCAGGCCATGGTGGCCGTGGTGCGGGCGCTGGGCTGGAGCTACGTCAGCACGCTGGCCTCCGAGGGCAACTACGGCGAGAGCGGCGTCGAGGCCTTCGTGCAGAGCTCCCGCGAGGCCGGTGGGCTGGACTGGGCTGTACTGGGTTATACTGGGCTGTACTGGGCTGTACTGGGGTGTACTAGGTTGTACTGGGCTGTACTGGGTTATACTGGGCTGTACTGGGGTGTACTAGGTTGTACTGGGCTGTACTGGGTTGTACTGAGTTGTATTGGGCTGTACTGGGTTGTACTGGGCTGTACTGGGTTACACTGGGTTGTACAGGGTTGTACTTGGTTCTACTGGGTTATATTGGGTTGTACTGGGTTGTACTGGGGTGTACTGGGGTGTACTAGGTTGTACTGGCCTGTACTGGGGTGTACTGGGTTACACTGAGTTGTACAGGGTTGTACTTGGTTCTACTGGGTTATATTGGGTTGTACTGGGGTGTACTGGGTTGTACTTGGTTATACTGGGTTATGCTGGGTCATATTGGGTTGTACTGGGTTGTACTAGGGCACTAGGAGCACTGAGAGGGCGCTGGATTATACTGGGAGCACTGGGAGGGGCACTGGTTTATCCTAGGAGGGGCACTGGGAGCACTGGGAGGGGCAGTGGGTTATACTGGGAGGGGCACTGGGAGCATTGGGAGCGGCACTGGGAGCACTGGGAGGGCACTGGGTTATACTGGGAGGGGTGTTAGGAGCACTGTGAGGGCACTGGGTTATATTGGGAAGCACTGGGCCTTACTGGGATGTACTGGGAGGGTGATTTCTGCTCACCCTCTGTACTGGGAGGGTGAAGCAAGGGGGAGGTTGTGAGGCCAGGGCAGGGAGGGTGGTCCCCATCCACATCAGTCCGCACTGATCCGTACTGGTCCATACTGGTTTATACTGGTCCGTACTGGGGCAGGGGGCCTGTGCATCGCCCAGTCCATCAAGATCCCGCGGGAGCCGAAGCCGGGGGAGTTTGCCAAGGTCATCGGGCGCCTGATGGAGACATCGACCGCGCGCGGGGTCGTGCTCTTCGCCAACGAGGACGACATCCGGTGAGACCAGTGCACACCAGTGCACACCAGTGCACCCCAGTGCCCACCAGTACACACCGGTGCGCCCCAGTGCCCACCAGCACACACCAGTGTGCCCCAGTGCACACCAGTACACCCGGGTCCTGCCCCAGTCTCTCCCCAGCCCACTGGAATTTATCCCAGTTCATCCCAGTCCCTCTGGGCACACGCCAGTACGCACCAGTACACACCAGTCCTGCCCCAGACTGCCCCAGTCCCTCCCCAGCGCTCCTCAGCCCACCAGAGTTCATCCCAGTCCAGCCAGGTCCCCTCCCAGTAGCTCCCCAGTCCAACCCAGTGGCCTCCCAGTCCTTCACAGTCCCTCCCAGTAGCCTCCACTGTTCATCCCAGTAGCCGCCCAACCCATTCCAGTCCCTGCCAGTTACCTCCCAGTGCCCTTCAGTCCATCCCATTAGCCCCCAGTCTATCCCAGTAGCCCGCAGTTCATCCCAGTAGACTCCAGTGATCTCCAGTCCCATCCCAATAACCCCCCAGTGCCCCTGAGTCCATTCCAGTAGCCCCAAGTCCATCCCAGTAGATTCCAGTGATCTCCAGTGCCTCCCAGTCCCACCCCAATAACCCCCCGGTGTCCCTGAGTCCATTCCAGTGACCCCTAATCCTTCCCAGCAGCTCCCAGTCCATCCCAGTAGCCCCCAATCCATCCCAGCAGCCTTTGAGCCCATCCCAGTAGCCCCCCAAGCCATTCCAGTCTCCCCAGATTTCCTCCCAGTAGCCCCCAGTCCCTCCCAGTGCTCCCAGTCCCTCCCAGTTTGCCCAGTCGCTCCCAGTTTGCCCAGCAGCCGTGCCTGTCCCGCAGGCGGGTGCTGGAGGCCGCCACTCTGGCCAACCTGTCCGGCCACTTCTCGTGGGTGGGCTCGGACAGCTGGGGGGCCAAGATGGCCCCGGTGCAGGGCCTGGAGGACGCGGCCGACGGGGCCATCACCATCCTGCCCAAACGAGCCTCGGTGCCCGGTGAGCACTGGGAGGGACTGGGGACACTGGGAGGGACTGGGGACACTGGGAGGGAATGGAGACTCTGGGGGCACTGGGATGGACTGGGAGGTACTGAGTGGACTGGAGGCCACTGGGAGGGAATGGGGGCACTGGAGGGACTGGGAGGACTGGGAGGGCTGGCAGGGAATGGGGACACTGGGAGGGAATGGGGACACTGGGGGGACTGGAGGCACTGGGGGCACTGGAGGCTACTGGGAGGGACTGGGGACACTGGGGGACTGGGGAGACTGAGGGCTGGAGAAACTGGGATGGACTGAGGGCTACTGGAATGAACTGGGGGGACTGGGAGGGACTGGGAGGGAACGGGGACACTGAGGGCACTGGGATGGACTGGTAGGCACTGGGGGGACTGAGGGCTGGGGAAACTGGGATGGACTGGAGGCTACTGGGAGGGACTGGGGGCTACTGGGAAGTTATTGGGAGGGACTGGGATGTATTCAGAGAGGCTGGGAGAGACTGGAGATTGCTGGGGGGGCTACTGGGGGCTCCAGGGGGGCTCTTAAGGGACTTTGGGGAGACCTGAGGGGTTCTAGGGGGACCCAGGTGGGCTCAGGAGGGGCTCTGGGGGGAACTCGGGGGTGTTTGGGGGACGTTCATGGGACACTCCAAGATTCTGTGGGTCCCCATGGCTCTGTGGGGTCCCCTGTGGTTCTGTGGGGTCCCCCTGACCCTGGTGGCTCTGTGGGGTCCCCCTGACTCCGGTGGCTCTGTGGGGTCCCCCCCCGACCCCGCGGTGTCCCCGTGTCCCCCCCAGGCTTTGACGAGTACTTCACGTCGCGCTCGCTGGAGAACAACCGCCGCAACCTCTGGTTCCACGAGTTCTGGGAGGACGATTTCAACTGCCGGCTGCCCCACGGCACCGCGCCCCACGGGGACCCCGCGGGGGCACCCGGCACGCCCGTGCGCAAGTGCACAGGTACCCTGCCCCACAGGGACCCTACAGAGACCCCATAGGGACCCCATAGAAACCCATAGGGACCCCACAGGTACCCTGCCCTATAGGGACCCCACAGGTACCCTGCCCCACAGGGACCCCATAGGGACCCCATAGAGACCCCACAGGTACCCTGCCCCACAGGTACTCTGCCCCATAGGGACCCCACAGGTACCCTGCCCCACAGGGACCCCATAGGGACCCCATAGAGACCCCACAGGTACCCTGCCCCACAGGGACCCCATAGGGACCCCATAGAGACCCCACAGATACCCTGCCCCACAGGGACTCCATAGAAACCCCATAGGGATCTCACAGAGTCCCTGGCCCATAGAGACCCCATAGGGACCCCACAAGGACTTCACAGGTAAGTTAGGGTGCCCATGGCAGGTTTAGGGTGCCATGGGGGGTTTGGGGTGCCCATTTAGGATCCTAAACATCCCAGGCTGGGAGCACATGGGGCGGTACTCGCTCTACGAGCACGAGGGGAAGGTGGGGTGCCAATGGCAGGTTTAGGGTGCTGTGGTGGGTTTGGGGTGCCCATGTGGGGTCTCTGGTCACTCAGGGTGGGAGCGCATCGGGCGGGACTCGCCCTACGAGCAGGAGGGGAAGGTGGGGTGTCCATGACGGGTTTGGGGTGCCCATGTGGGGTCTCTGGTCCCCCAGGGCGGGAGCGCATCGGGCGGGACTCGCCCTACGAGCAGGAGGGGAAGGTGGGGTGCCCCTGGTGGGTTTGGGGTGCCCCTGGTGGGTTTGGGGTGCCCATGTGGGGTCTCTGGTCCCCAGGGCGGGAGCGCATCGGGCGGGACTCACCCTATGAGCAGGAGGGGAAGGTTCAGTTCGTCATCGACGCCGTGCTGGCCATGGCCCACGGGCTGCACTCGATGCTGGGCGAGGCCTGCCCGGGCGGGGGGCTCTGTGCCCACATGGACCCCCCCGACGGGCGCCGCCTGCTCACCCACATCCGCAGGGTGGCCTTCAACGGTACTGGGGGCACTGGGAGCCTACTGGGATATGGGAGGGGGGAACTGGAGACCATGCTGGGAACAACTGGGAGGCGCCGGGATATACTGGGGGGCACTGGAGGCCATATCAGGAACTACTGGGAGGCACTGGGATATACTGGAGGGCACTGGGAAGGAGCTGGGGGTTCTGAAGAATGTACTGGGACATACTGGGAGGCATTGGGATGTACTAGGACGTACTAGGGGGAACTGGAAGCAGGATGGGAGCACTTGAGACCGTACTGGGACATACTGGGTGGCACTGAGAGAGACTGGGAGGCACTGGGGAGGGGATGGCAGCACTGGAGACCATACTGGGACATACTGGGAGGCACTGGGGGATAGTGGGATGGGGATGGGAGCACTGGTGAACATACTGGGAGCACTGGTTTGCCCTGTAGTGGGGGCATGCCAGGGCTGGGGGGTCGCTGACCTTTCCTGTGGGGTGGCAGGGTGTGTCCCTGGACCTATACTGGTGGTTACTGGTTTATCCTGGTCCGTACTGGTGTGCAGGCAGCGCAGGGACGCCGGTGTCCTTCAACGAGAACGGGGACGCCCCCGGGCGCTACGACATCTTCCAGTTCCAGGGGGGCAACGGCACCGGGGCCTACCGGGCTGTGGGGCAGTGGGTGCAGGGGCTGCACCTGCAGGTGGGTCTGGGACCCCTGAGCCCCCCAGAGCCATGGGGTGTCCCCAGGGTCAGACAGAGAGATCCCAGTGGCCAAATGGGAGTACTGGGTGGGGGATGCCCTGTTCCCCCTGGGGGGGTGTCCATGGGGGACCCATGGGGTGCCTGCCCATGGGTGGGGGGTGTTTGGGGGGTCTTTGAGGTGGTTTGGGGTGTCCATGGAGGGCTTGAGGTGTCTATGGGGGGGTGTTTGTGTTTTCCATTGGCTGTTTAGGGTGTCCATGGAGGGTTTGGGGGATCCATGAGGTGCCCATGAAGGGTTAGGGTGTCCCTGGGGAGGTTTGGGGTGTCCATTGGGGGTGCTTGGGTTTTCCATAGAGTGTTCAGGGTGTCCCTGTGGTATTTGAGGTGTTCATGGAGGGGTGTTTGGGTTTTCCATTGGCTGTTTAGGGTGTCCATGGAGGGTTTGGGGGATCCATGAGGTGCCCGTGAAGGGTTGGAATGTCCATAAGGTGTTCAAGGTGTCCCTGGGGTATTTGGACTGTCCCTGGGGAGGTTTGGGGTGTCCCTGGGGAGGTTTGGGTGTCCCTGGGGTATCTGGGGTGTCCCTGGGGAGGTTTGGGGTGTCCCTGGAGTGTCCCTGGGGAGGTTTGGGATGTCCCTGGAGTGTCCCTGGGGAGGTTTTGGGTGTTCCTGGGGTATCTGGGGTGTCCCTGGGGAGGTTTGGGATGTCCCTGGAGTGTCCCTGGGGAGGTTTGGGTGTTCCTGGGGTATCTGGGGTGTCCCTGGGGAGGTTTGGGGTGTCCCTGACCGTTCCCCCACCAGGAGGACGCCATGGCCTGGGGCTCCAACTCGTCGTCACCGCCACCCTCGGTGTGCAGCCTGCCGTGCGGCCCCGGCGAGCGCAAGAAGCCGGTGAAGGGGGTTCCGTGCTGCTGGCACTGCGAGCTCTGCGGGGGCTACCAGTACCGGGCCGACCTGTTCACCTGCCTGCCCTGCGCCTCTCACCTGCGCCCCACGCCCAACCGCACCGCCTGCCGCCCCACGCCCGTGCTGCGCCTCAGCTGGGGCCACCCCTGCGCCGCCGTCCCGCTGGCCCTGGCCACGCTGGGGCTCATGGCCACCGCCTTCGTGCTGGCCACCTTCGTGCGGCACCACGAGACGCCCATCGTCAAAGCGTCGGGGCGAGAGCTGAGCTACGTCCTGCTGGCCGGAATCGCCCTGGTCTACGCCATCACCTTCCTCATGGTGGCCGAGCCCGGCGTGGGGGTCTGCGCCCTGCGGAGGCTCTTCCTGGGCATGGGCATGAGCCTGACCTACGCTGCACTGCTGACCAAGACAAACCGCATCTACCGCATCTTCGAGCAGGGTGAGGGGCTGGGGGGCACAGGAGGGGCTGGGGGGCATGGGGTGAGGGGCTGGGGTCTCACCTGTGCCATGCTCTCACCAAGATCAATCTACATCTTCGAGCAGGGTGAGGGGCTGGGGAGCACAGGAGGGGCAGGGGGGGAACGGGGTGAGGGGTGGGGTCTCACCTGTGCCATGCTCTCACCAAGACCAACCGCATTGCCCCACCTCAGAGCAGGGTAAGGGGCACAGGGGCACTGGGGAGCAGGAGCCTGGGGTGAGGGGCTGCATGAGGGACACGGCAAGGTGCCCACCCTGTGCTCCTCACCGAGACCACCAAGGGAGGTGACTTCCACGGCCGCCAAAAGTGTTGGAGTTCCAGATCAAGCTGAGGGACACGGGGTACCCCCAGCCCTTCAGGCCAGGCAAGCTCTGGGGGTGCCAGCAGCCCCCCATAACCCACCCACACCCCACAGGGAAGCGCTCGGTGACACCGCCACGCTTCATCAGCCCCACCTCGCAGCTGGTCATCACCTTCACGCTCAGCGGGCTGCAGCTGGTGGCCGCGGCCACCTGGCTGCTGGTGCGGCCACCCCACGCCCTCATCGACTACGAGATGGGCCGGACCCCCGACCCCGAGGCGGCGCGGGGGGGTCCTGCGCTGCGACATGGCCGAGGGGGCCACGCTGGCCTGCCTGGCCTACGCGCTGCTGCTGATGCTCACCTGCACCGTGTACGCCGTCAAAGCGCGCGGCGTCCCCGAGACCTTCAACGAGGCCAAGCCCATCGGCTTCGCCATGTACACCACGTGCGTGGTGTGGCTCGCCTTCGGGCCCATCTTCTTCGGCGCCGCCCAGTCGGCAGAGAGGGTGAGGAGGGGGCTTTGGGGTCCCTGGGGGTATTTGGGGGATCACTGTGGGTACATGTGGTCTGGTTTGCCTTTGGGTCCATCTTCTTCAGTTGGCAGAGAGGATGAGGAGAGAGAGCTGGGGGTGCTTGGGGGTATTTGAGGAGTTCCTGGGGGTATTTGGGGGGTCTCTGGGGGGGGGTCCCTGTGGGTATTTGAGGGATCAGGGTGGGCACTCGTGGTCTGGCTCATATTTGGGCCCATCTTTGCCATCGCCCAGTCGGTGGAGAGGGCGAGGAGGGTGATTTGGGGGGGGTCCCTGGGAGTATCTGAACGTCCCCTGGGAGCACCTGGGGGTGTGCAGGGGTATTCAGAGGTATCCCTGTGGGATCTGGGCATCAGTGGGATTTGGGGACACCCGATTTTGGGGTCAGTGGGATTTTGGGGTACCGTTTTTGGGGTGCAGGTGCAAGTGCAGATGGCCACATTCGTTGTGTCCATGAGCCCTTGGGACAATTGGTTTGGGGAATGGCTGGGTTTGGGGGGTCAGTGGGATTTTGGGGTCAGTGGCATTTTGGGGTCAGTGGGATTTTGGGGGTACCATTTTTGGGGTGCAGGTGCACGTGCAGACGGCCACGCTGACGGTGTCCGTGAGCCCTCGGAACACTTGAGTTGGGGAATGGCTGGGTTTGGGGGGTCAGTGTGATTTTGGGGTCAATGGGATTTTGGGTTTAGTGGCATTTTGGGGTCCCATTTTTGGGGTGCAGGTGCACGTGCAGACGGCCACGCTGACGGTGTCCGTGAGCCCTCGGGACACTTGGGTTGGGGAATGGCTGGTTTGGGGGGGTCAGTGGGACTTTGGGGTCAATGGGATTTTGGGGTCAGTGGGACTTTGGGGTCAATGGGATTTTGGGGTCAGTGGGATTTTGGGTTCAGTGGCATTTTGGGGTCAGTGGCATTTTGGGGTCCCATTTTTGGGGTGCAGGTGCACGTGCAGACGGCCACGCTGACGGTGTCCATGTCCCTGTCGGCCTCGGTGCCCCTGGGGCTCCTCTATGCCCCCAAGGTCTACGTGATCCTGCTGCACCCCGAGCGCAACCAGCCCAAGCGGCGCGGTGCCGACCCCCCCCCGTAGGGACCCCCGGATTGGGGGACCCCCGGCACCCCAAAACCCCCGACCCCCAGAGCCCCCTCCCCACAATAAAGCTGCTCCTGCAAACCCCCAGAAATGGGTTTTTGTTGGGGTGAGACAGAGCTGGAGAAGGGGTGGCCGTGAGTTTATTGGGGTGCAGTGGGGTTTTTTTATGGGGGGGGGATAAAGGGGGATCCCCTCTTTTCAGGACCCCCCGCCACCAGCAGCTCCAGCCACCGTGTCAGAGTGGGGGGGTCTGGGGGTGCCTGTGGAGGAAAAGGGGGTTTGGGGGTCACTCCCAGGACCCCGCCATGCCCCCTTGAGAATCCCCCCAAACCCAGCAAGAGCCCTAAAACCATCCCTGGGATGCCCAAGTGCCTCTGGGACACCCCCAAATTGCCCTCAGTGACCCCCAAGGACCCCCAAACCACCCCCAGGAGCTCCCAGTGTGTCTGGGACCCCAAAAATTGCTCTCAGTGACCCCCAAGTGCCCCCCAGGACCCCCAAACCACCTCCAGGCACCCCCCAGTGCCACTGGGAACCCCAAAATTGCCCTCAGTGGCCCCCAAGTGCCCCCCCAGGACCTCCAACCCACCCCCAGGGACCCTCAAACTGCCCCTGGATCCAAAAACCTGTCCCACAGACCCCCCCAAATCCCCTCTGAGGGACCCCCAAACACCCCCAGACACCCCCAAAGGACTCACAGGGATGGTGGGGGCCCCCTTTGTGGGGGGCAGCAGTTTCACTCCCCCATTCTTGGGGTACCCCGGCTCCACCTGCAGCGTCCAGAGGGTCTGGGCACCCTGGGGACCCCCCAGGACCTGCAGGAGCCCCAGGTCCGGCTGCCAGTCCAGAGCAAACCTGAGGCATCACCAGGGGGTTGGGGAGAGCCCCCCAATTAACCCCCAGCCCCCCCAATCAACCCCCCACCCTGGCAATTACTTCAAAGCCCCCCAGAACTGCCCCAAAACCCCCCTCACCTTCTACAAAGACTCCCCAACCTCTCCCACAGCCACCCCAATTAACCTCCTAAATGCCCCTACCCCTCCCAGTTACCCCCTAGACCCTTCAGACCTACCCCAAAGACCCCCCCAGCTGCCCCCAAAGCCCCCCAAAGCCCCTCACCTGTCCCTCAGGTGTGCCACCTCCTCCCAGAGGCTCCAGCTCTCCCAGCAGCGCTGCTGCAGCTCCAGCAGCCCCGGGCCCAGGGGAGGGGGCAGCCCCCGGGGGGGTTCCTGGGGGGAAAAAAGGGAGGTGGGGACACCCCAAAACCACCCAGAACCCCCCTGACACCCCCAGATCAGTCCCCAACCCCAAAGCGCATCCCCGCAACCTTCCTGACCCCCAAAAATTCCCCCCACAGTGATCCCCCAAATCCCTCCCAGTGCCCCCTAAGCCCCCAATCTCACCCCCCCCCCGAGCCCCCAAATTCTCCCCAGCCCCCCAAAATCCCCCCACAGCCACTCACCTGCAGTTGGACCTCCCCACTGGGGGTGAGGGAGAGGCAAAGGGGGGGAAGGGACTGGGAGGAGCCAGGAGGGGGTCCCAGCTCCAGCTCAAGCTCCTGCTTGGGGGTCCCTGGGGAGGGGGGCAGCACCTGGGCCCCTGCCAGGGTCTGGTACAGCTCACACGAGGCCGTCACCCTGTGGGAAATGACAAAATGTGGGTGGGGGGGGACACAACCACACCCCCAGAGCTCTTGGATTGTGGGAATTTGCAGGCAGGCCTGACATGGGAAGAGATGAGAATGTTGACTCCATGTTTCATTTATTATTTATTGATACATTTCATTATATATATTATTTATTATAATATATTTTACATTATGACTATAATATTTATATTATATTATATCATATTATATTATATTATATTACATTATATTATATTATAGAATATATTATATCATATTATATTATATCATATTATATTATATTATGTTATATTATGTTATATTATATTACATTACATTACATTACATTACATTACATTACATTATATTATATTATATTATATTATATTATATTATATTATATTATATTATATAAACCATACATATGTAGTTTTTATTAAAAACTACATATGTATAATTTTTATTATTTATTATTAAAACTATATATTTATAGCTTATATATATAAGCTATGTATATAATGATATATTAAAACTATTATATACATAATATATATTAAAAAAAAATATATATATAATAAATTATATATATAAGAATAGAATAAAGGATTTTATCAGAAGGCTGGTTATCAGAAGGCTGGCAAACAAAGGAAAGGAATGATAATAAAATCTTGTGAGTGACCAAACAGTCTGAGACAGCCAAACGTGATTGGCCATTAATTAGAAACAACCACACCAGACCAATCACAGATCCAGCTGTTGCACTCCACAGCAGCAGATAATTTATTGTTTACATTTTGTTTCTGAGGCCTCTCGGCTTCTCAGGAGAAAAAATTCGAAGGAAGGATTTTACAGAAAATAACATGGCTACACTGGATCCCCGCACTATCCCTGGAGCACCACCTGGACACCTGGACTGCCACTGGGCCCCCTCCAGGGCTCTCCTCTACCCTGAGGATCCTTCCCCTATGCTGGAGGTCCCCCATCCCAAACTCCTGAGTCTCTCTCAGGACCTCAGGACCACCCCCCAAAATCCCAAGGGCCCCCAACCCTTCTCATCTGTGCCTCTCCCATGACCCCCTCACCTGTCCTGGCTCCACCTGACCCTCACCTGTCCCTCACCTGTCCCCTGTCCCTCACCTGTCCCCTGCCCTCACCTGGCCGCTCTGTCCCGCAGTCCCTGCAGCTCCTCCTGGCGCCGGAGCCGCTGCAGGCGCCGCTCCTGAACCCGCCGGAGCAGCTGAGGGGAGAGAGAGAGAGAGACCCCAAATTGGGGGGAAAACACCCCAAATTAGAAGGGAAAGAGACCCCACATTTGGGGGAGAAAAGACCCCAGACTAGGGAAGAACGAGACCCCACATTTAGGGGGAAAGAAACCCAAGATTGGGTGAGACAAACTCCAGTTAGGAGGGTAAAAGACCCCAAATCTGGGGAGAAAAATTTGCAGAGGAATGAGATCCCAAATTGGGGGTAGACCCCAAAAGGGGGAGAAGGAGCTGAGACCCGAAGTGAGAAGGAAGCCCAGAACAGATCCCACCGTGGGAAGGGGCATCCCAAGGTAAGTGGGACCCACCAGGAGCCCCCACAGGGCAGGGAGACCCCAAAGAGTGTCCCCCAAATCTCACCCGGTCCCGTCTCTCTGTGGCCTCACGCACCTTCACCTTCAGCTCTTCTTGCTGGGGGGGGGGAAAGGGAGGAACAGCACCCATGGGTGCCCCCAGACCCACACTGTGCCCCCAACCCCCAAAGGAGCCCCCAGACGCACAGTGCCCCCAGCCTCCTTACACCCACCCAGCACCCCTAGGACTCCCCAGGATCCACATTGTACCCCCAGTCCCCCAGCACCCATGGGACCCCCATCCCCCCAAACCCACTGGACCCTCCCCAGCACTCTGGGACCCCTACCCCAGAACCCATGGGATCCCCCAGGACCCACACTGTGCCCCCAGCCCCCCTGGGACCCCCGTACCTGTTCCAGCCGTGCTTCCAGGGCTGCCTTCCCTCGCTGCAGCAGCTGCTGGCCCCGCTCCAGCTGCTCCAGGGCAGCGGGCACCGCCTCCTCCAGGGCCCCCAGGGCCTCCCCGTACTTTGCCTTCAGCTCCTGCCAGCGCCCCCGAGCCTGGGCCATTGCCTTGCCTGAGGGGAGCCCCAAATCAGCCCCCCCAAAACAGGTGGGACCCCAAAAAGGGACCTGGGAATCACCAATCCCACCCAAAGGGGTCCTGGGAATCACCAATCCCTCCCAAAGGGGTCCCAGGAACTCCCAAACTGGACCCTGGAACCCCCAAACTGGACTCAGACATATGGGAATTCCCAAATATCCTGAGCTCCCTCCCCAAGGGGACCCAGGAACCCCCAAACCCCTGCCCCAAAGAGGACACAGGAACCCCCAAACTCCTGCCCCAAGGGGACCCAGGAACCCCCAAACCCCTGCCCCAAAGAGGACACAGGAACCCCCAAACTCCTGCCCCAAGGGGACCCAGGAACCCCCAAAGCAGACAAAAAGGATCAAGGAGTTTTGAGGTTCAGGGTCAACCCAGGATTTTGTGGGGGGTCAGGTGGTTTTGGGGGAATAACACAGGCTAAGGGCAGCTCTGAGTTCAGTTTGGGGGCTCAGGGGGTTTTGGGGGTTCAGTTTGGGGGCTCACGTAAGTCGCTGGGGGCCAGGGGCTGCCCCGGGTTCTCGATCACCCCCAGGAGCAGCTTCAGCACCCGGAGCTGGGACAGGAGCAGCTTCTGCTTCCTCCGGGTGTCCTGGGGGGCAGGTTTGGGGTGTCACGGGAGATTTGGGGTGCCAAGAGGGTTGGGGGAGGTCACAGAGCAGGTGTTAGAGGTGGGGGGAAAAATGGGGTGTAGAGGGGAGAACTGAGGGAACAAAGGAGAATTTTTTTATGGAAAACAAGGGAGCAGGGAGGATGTCACAAATAGGGCAGTTGGGAAACTTTGGAGGATAAATATAGGAGTCACTAAAAGAATCAGGGCCAGATGGGGGGGCTGTGAGAAGTGTGTGGGGGGGTCAGAAATAAATTTAGAAGAGGTGTGGGGGAATTGGGGGGGTAAATACAGAGACCAAGGACACCAATGGGGGAGACGTGGGTGCTGCAGGTTTACTGTGAGGTACTGTGGGGCAGTTTTGGGGTCTCACCATTTGATGTTCCACCAGGACCCGGGTGGGAACATCACCTTCCTCCTCCTCCAACTCCAGGGCGGCCTCAAGCGCTGCCAGCGCGCTGGGGACAAGTGTGGGGACACGGGTGGGGATGGGGGGGGACACGGGCGGGGATGGGGGGGACGCCCCCCAGACCCCTCCAGGAACGAGGAGAGCCCCCCGATATCCCGCAATGACACGAGTGGGGACATGGAGACAACCAGGACCCCTCCTCGGACACGCGTGTGGCCCCGAGGATCCCCGTGGGGTTGAGGAGACCCCTCAGCGACCCCCTCCCTCCCCAGAGCCCTCAGGATACGTGAGGGCAGGGACACACTGCAGTGCCCCGTGTGTGGCTGGGCGTCATCCCAAGGAGCCCGTAAGGACCCGGTGAACCCTCAGGGAGTCCAATAGCACCCAGTGAACCCCCCGAGACCCCCGCAGGGTGGTGGGGGCCGCTCCCGAGCTAAGATGGCGGCCGGGCAGCCCTCAGGGGCTCCCGCCTTGGGGGGGGGTCGAGCGCTCACCCCCTCGCGCGCTCCAGCTGCGCCGCCATTGCCGCCCCGTCTTCCCGCGCTCCCGCCTCACTCTGCCCACCCGGACGGCAGCGACCAATCAGCGCCCGCGCCTACCCAGTTTGTCTAGTTGACCAATCATCGCTCGCCTCCGATCTAGCCAACCAATCATAGCGTGAGGCAGGCGAAGGGCATTCCCACCGATGCAAAGTGCAACCAATCACAACGCGCGGTGAGAAAGCCACGCCCCTCACTGCCCTGGAGCCCTCAGAGCGGCAGCCAAGATGGGCGGGGCAATGGGAGGGACTGGGCTATACTGGGAGGGACTGGGTTAAACAGGGAGTTATCTCTGCGGTCGCAGTGGGGCCAGGGGCTCTCTAAGCGGCCTCTCCCTCCAATAATCACACAACATCTCTTCCCACACCCCCATGGGGGGAGGGGCCTTTATTCCCCCCCAGTTTGGGGAGCAGGGTGGGGGAGGGGTGTCCCCCAAGCTGGGGGGGGACACACAGGACACCCCTCCCCCCATCATCGCCGCCGCCGCCGCTGCACCACGGTCCAGCCGTCCGAGGGGGGCGGGGGCGTCCCGCACTCCATGGCCTGGGGGGGGACAATGACGTCATCAGTATGACACTCCCCCTGTGATGTCATCAGTGTCACACACATCCCCCAGCGAAGTCACGGTGCCCCTCCCCTTCCCTCACAGTAGTCCTGGAGTCCCTCTCCTGAAATCTGGTGACACCATCACTGTCCCACCCCCATCCCACCTTCCCTCTACTTGATGACATCATCAGGACTGAATGACATCATCAGCAATGACATCATCACCCCCTAGCCCCTCCTCACTTGGGGGTCCTGGGAAGTCTCCACTCCCCAATTCAATGACATCATCAGTATCCCATGATGTCATTAACAAATTGCCCACCCGCTCTGATGACATCATCAGGGAATGACATCATTGTCAGAGCCCCCAGCACCCCTCACTTGGGCTTCCTAGGGAAACTCCACCCCCCAATTTAATTACATCATCAGTGTGACTCCATGATGTCATCATAACATCCCCACCCCTTTGATGACATCACCAACACCCTCCCATTCCAATGCTCCCCCCAGCAATGACATCACCAGCTCCCCATGACATCATCCCAATGATGTCACCCCCTCACCTCCTCCTCTTCCTCGCCACTCTCCTCCTCTTCCTCCTCCTCCCCTCTCTCTGGGGGGTTCCGGGGGGCTGTGGGGGGGGTCCCGGGGGGGCTCTGGGGGTCTCCCCCCGGGCGGGCGGTGGCCAGGGCGGCGGCCAGGGCGGGGCCACGCCGGGCCAGAGCCCCCAGGGCCGCCCCCACCCCCCCAACGTCCCCTCCCCGTGCCCGGGCAAAAAGGGTCACCAGCTCCCGGCTCACCTGCAGGGGGACACTGGGATGGACTGGGAACCACGGGGGAGGGGACTGGGATGGACTGGGAACCACTGGGAGGGACTGGGATGGACTGGGAACCACAGGGGAGGGGACTGGGATGGGTCTGGGGGTGCTGAGGGGCCATGTGTGGGACTGGGATGTACTGGGAGGAAGTAAAAGAGCCCTGAGAACAGACTGGTCTATACTGGGAGGCGCTGGGAGCACCAAAGGATGGTGGGAACAGCCTGGGGATGGAATGGGATGAACTGGGAGTGGCTGCTGGGAACATCCTTGTCCATACTGGTTTATACTGGGAGCTACTGGGAGACCTTGGAAGGGACTAACGGTACCAGGAAGGGACAAAGGCCACTAAAAGATGATGAGAGCAGCCCGAGGAAAAACTGGGCTGTACTGGGAGCGCCTGGCCAGGTGCTGGGAGCTCTCTGCTCCATACTGGTCCGTACTGGTCCGTACTGGGAGCCCACCTGCTGCAGGCTGCCGTCCTCCACCACCGTGTCGAACTCGTTGTCCATCACCTCGGCCAGGAAATCTTCCACCTCCTCCTGCTCCAGGTCAGCTGAGGGGGGGGATAGGGGGGTGTCACCTCTGCCCCTCCCCCCCCAGACCCTCCCTCCCCCCCGCGGTGGGGGAGGGGCAGCACGCACCGTTCTGCGTGAAGAAATCGAGCAGCGCCGAGCTGAGCCACGCGGCCTTTTCGGGACCCTGCGGCCCCCCGAAACCCTGCGCCACCGCCAGCTGCGGGGACATCCCGGGGGGCACATGGGGACACCCGGTGCTGGTCCCGCGGTGCCCCCTCTGTGTCCCCAGGTGCCCCCCGGAGTCCCCTCACGCTGTCCCCTCCTCATCTGCAGCGCCGCACACCCCCACAGCACAGCTCGAAGCTGTCCCCGGTGTCCCCCCAAGGTGTCCCCGGTGTCCCCCTCACCTGCAGCGCCGCCCACCCCCCCAGCACGGCCCGAACCCCCTCTGCGAACAGCGCCCGCGCCTCCACCCCGGGGGCCGCCATGACGGCGATGCGCAGGCGGCGCGGCCGAGCGCCGAATCTGCGAGCGAGCGAAGCACGGAGCGATCCCCGAATCACCGATGGACGCGTAGGGGCGTGGCTAAGGGCGTGGTAGTTTATGGGCGTGGTATTTGGGGCGTGGCCACAGCCAGAGGCAGGACGGGACTACAGCTCCCGACAGCCCCCGCGCGGCGGTGGTCACGTGACGCGGGTGAGAGGTGGGGGTCGAGGGGGGCTGTGGGGGATGTGGGGCACGGGGGGCTATGGGGACACAGGGGAGATATGGGGACTATGGGGCAGAGCGGGAATATGAGGCACAGGGGGGATATGGGGGCACAGGTGGCTGTGGGGGATATGGGGGCACAGGGGGGATATTGGGCGCAGGGGGAATGTGGGGGATGTGGGACACAGGGGGGATATGGGGGCAGAGAGGGGATATGGGCACAGGGGGGAAATGGGGGCACAGGGCTGTGGGGGAAATGGGGGCACAGGGAGATGTGGGGGATATGGGGGCACTATGGGGGTGCGGGGAACACGGGAGCTGGAGGGATGTGGAGAAGCTCTAGGGGGGCTCCATGGGGTATAGGGGACACAGGTTATAGGGGCTGGTGGACTCTATGGGGTTTAGGGGCTGGGGGCTCTATGGGGTATATGGGGTTTAGGGGCTGGGGGGCTCTATGGGGTATTTGGGATTTAGGAGCTGGGGGGCTCTATGGGGTAAAGGGGATTTAGGGGCTGGGGGACTCTATGGGGTATACGGGATTTAGGGGCTGGGGGGCTCTATGGTGTTTAGGGGATTTAGGGGCTGGGGGCTCTATGGGGTATAGGGGATTTAGGGGCTGGGGGGCTCTATGGGGTATATGGGGTTTAGGGGCTGGGGGGCTCTATGGGGTATATGGGATTTAGGGGCTGCGGGGCTCTATGGGGTATATGGGATTTAGGGGCTGGGGGGCTCTATGGGGTATATGGGATTTAGGGGCTGGGGGGCTCTATGGGGTATAGGGGATTTAGGGGCTGGGGGGCTCTATGGTGTTTAGGGGATTTAGGGGCTGGGGGGCTCTATGGGGTATGGGGGGACACACAAGAACTGAGGGGGGCTATAGGGGGTGGGCTGTGGTGGTCCAGGGGGGGCTCTAGGGATCAGAACTGGGCACACCGCGCCCCTATAGGATACATAGGGAGCCCCACAGTTGGGCTGGGGGCTGAGGTACCTGTGGCACCCTGAGGGGGGGTACCTGTGGCACCCGGGGGGGGGCCGAGGGTACCCATAGCACCCTTGGGGGGTACCTATGGCACCCTTGAGGGGTACCCAGAGCCCCCCAGAGCATCCCGAGGGTACCTACGGCATCCTTGGGGGCGGGCGTACCTGTACCATCCTTTTTGGGAGGGGGGCTGCCCCCGGAAGTCCTTCCTCCGCAGGAAGAGCAGCCGCTGTGCGGGGGGGGGGGCGCCGGGGGGATGCTTCCACCCCCCCCAGATTTCGGGGACCCCCCCAATTAACCCCGCTGCCCTTATTAATTACACCCTCCCCCCCTTCTCCGATTGCCCCCTTCCCCCGCCCCATCGAAGCCTCTTTGTCTCCCTCGCAGGTCCCCCCCCGCGGGGGAGGGGGTGACGCGGCCACCGCCGGTGCCACCCGAGGGGGGGGGACACCCCTAAAATCGAGGTGACCCCCCCCAGACCCTCATAACCCCCCCCGGACACGCGGCCCCCTCCCCTCCTTCATCCATAGGGGCGGCAGGGGCTGGCGAGGGGGCGGCGGCGGGAGGGGGGGGGGGGGTCACCCCCTAAAATTTTCGGGCGGGTTTGGGGGGGGTGGTGGGGGAGTGGGGACAACCATGGCCGCCGATCTGGGGGACCCCAAAACTCCCGCGTCCCCCCCGGCCCCCCCAAAACGCTTCTTCCGCAAGAGCGTGGAGGTGCTGGAGGAGGAGGAGCGGGGCGAGCGCGGCGGCGACCCCGGCCCGCGGGGCGACCCCCGCCTCGGGGGCGGCGAGGAGGGCGAGGAGGAGGCGGAGATGAAGGCCGTGGCCACCTCGCCCGGCGGCCGCTTCCTCAAGTTCGACATCGAGCTGGGGCGCGGCGCCTTCAAGACGGTCTTCAAGGGCTTCGACACCGACACCTGGGTGGAGGTGGCCTGGTGTGAGCTGCAGGTGAGCCCCGAGCCGGGGGGGGGGGGGGAGTTTTGGGGGGGTTGGGGGTCGTGGGTTGGTGTGTGGGAAGTGAAGTTGGGTTTTTTTTAGGGTTATGGGATGGGGAGGAGGATGTATGGTGGGTTCTTGGGAGGGTTTGAGGCTCTTTGGAAGATGGGGACACCCCAAAATTTGTCATGAACCGCCTGATTGGCCTCTCAAGTTGGTGTTGAACTTCTTCCAAAGCCGTGAGTGGCTCCTCAAACTCAGCTTGAGGCTCTTCTGATGTCAGCGATCCCCAAAATCCTCCCTTGAATCCCACAGTTGGTCCTTTGAGCTCACCTTAAAGCTCTCCCAAACCCCAAAATTTATCATGAACCCCTTGACTGGCCCCACAAATTGATGTTGAAGCCCTTCCAAAGCTGTGATTGGTTCCTCTAACTCAGTTTGAGGCTCTTCCAATATCAGTGATCTCCAAAATCCACCCTTGAGTCCTATAGTTGATCCTTTGATCTCATCTTGAACCCCTCCCAAAGACTGGGACACCCCAAAATTCATCATGAACCCTCTCAAATTCATCATTGGCTCCTCAATTTGATGTTGAAGCCCTTCCAAAGCTGTGATTGGTTCCTCAAACTCATTTTGAGCCTCTTCCAAAATCAGTGATCTTCAAAATCCACCCATGAACCTTTCAGTTCACCTTGAGCCCCTCCCAAAGACGGGGACACCCCAAAATTCATCATGAACCCCCTGAAATAATGACCCCAAAATCACCACGAACCCCACAGTTGACCCCTCTGCCACCTGTGCACCCCAAATCCCATCAATTCCCCCCAAACTGAGCGCTTGTCCCCCAAAGTGCTTTGTTACCCCTTGAAATTGGGGAATGATGATGATGATGAAGGAGTTTGGGGGTGAGCATGACGACCCTGGAGTTGGGAGATGACGATGATGACAATGACGATGATGATGATGGAGTTTGGGGAGGATCATGATGATGATGATGATGCTGGCAACGACCCTGAGGTTTAGGGACAATGATGATATTGGGGTTGAGAGATGATGATGATGATGATGATGACAACAGCCCTGGAGTTTGAGCATGATGGTGATGATGGTAATAATGATGATGATGATGGAGTTTGGGGAGGATCATGATGATGATGATGATGATGCTGGCAACGACCCTGAGGTTTAGGGACAATGATGATATTGGTGTTGGGGGATGATGATGATGATGATGATGATGATGACAACAGCCCTGGAGTTTGAGCATGATGGTGATGATGGTAATAATGATGATGATGATGGAGTTTGGGGAGGATGGTGATGATGATGATACTGTCAACGACCCTGAGGTTTAGGGACAATGATGATATTGGGGTTGGGGGATGATGATGATGATGACAACAGCCCTGGAGTTTGAGCATGATGGTGATGATGATAATAATGATGATGATGATGGAGTTTGGGGAGGATGATGATGATGATACTGTCAACGGCCCTGAGGTTTAGGGACAATGATGATATTGGGGTTGAGAGATGATGATGATGATGACAACAGCCCTGGAGTTTGGGGATGATGGTGATGATGATGATACTGGAGTTGGGGGATGATGATGATGATGATGATGCTGTCAACAAGGTTTAGACATCATGATGATAATGATGATCCTGGGGCTGGAGAATGATAATGAAAACAATGATGATGATGTTGCTGCTGCTGATGATGATACTGTAGTTGGGGGATGATGGTGATGATGATGATGATGCTGTCAACGAGGTTTAGACATGATGATGATGATCCTGGGGCTGGAGAATGATGATGAAAGCGATGATGATGATGATGATGATCCTGGGGCTGGGGGCTGCTGATGCTGACCCTGGCACCCAGACCCAACACCGCTGCTGGACTTTGGGGTGTGTCTGTGCCCCCCAGGACCGCAAGCTGACCAAGGCGGAGCAGCAGCGCTTCAAGGAGGAGGCCGAGATGCTCAAGGGGCTGCAGCACCCCAACATCGTCCGCTTCTACGACTCCTGGGAGTCCTCTCTCCGCGGCAAGAAGTGCATCGTCCTCGTCACCGAGCTCATGACCTCGGGCACCCTCAAGACGTGAGTTGGGGGCGCGGGGGGACACCTTGGGGGGGTCCTGGCGTGGCTGACGGGACCCCACAGGTACCTCAAGAGGTTCAAGGTGATGAAGCCGAAGGTGCTGCGGAGCTGGTGCCGGCAGATCCTGAAGGGGCTGCAGTTCCTGCACACGAGGACGCCGCCCATCATCCACCGCGACCTCAAGTGCGACAACATCTTCATCACCGGCCCCACGGGCTCCGTCAAGATCGGCGACCTGGGGCTGGCCACGCTCATGCGCACGTCCTTCGCCAAGAGCGTCATCGGTGAGCGCCGTGGGGACCTTGGGGACGCCCCTGAGGGCTCCCCCTGACCGCCCGCCCCGCAGGGACCCCCGAGTTCATGGCCCCCGAGATGTACGAGGAGCGCTACGACGAGTCCGTGGACGTCTACGCCTTCGGGATGTGCATGCTGGAGATGGGCACGTCCGAGTACCCCTACTCCGAGTGCCAGAACGCCGCCCAGATCTACCGCAAAGTCACCAGCGTGGGTGTCCCACCACCCCTGAGAGCCCCAAACCTCCCCTGAGACCCCCAACCTCCCCTCAGAGCCCCCCAAGTCACCGTGTCCCCCCACAGGGCATCAAGCCGGCGAGTTTCCACAAGGTGACGGACCCCGAGGTGAAGGAGATCATCGAGGGCTGCATCCGGCAGAACAAGGCTGAGAGGTGGGGTGGGGTGGTGGTCTGGGACCCCTGCGGCCCCCCAGGACTGACCACACTGACCACACACCCCGTCCATGCCAGGCTGTCCATCCGGGACCTGCTGGACCACGCGTTCTTCGCCGAGGACACGGGGCTGCGCGTGGAGCTGGCCGAGGACGACGCGGGGCTGGACCCGGCGCTGGCGCTGCGGCTCTGGGTGGAGGACCCCAAAAAGCTCAAGGGCAAGCACAAGGACAACGAGGCCATCGAGTTCAGCTTCAACCTGGAGGCTGATGTCCCCGAGGAGGTGGCCTATGAGATGGTGAGAGAATGACCTCAAAACCCTTCAGGGTTGGCCCCTGATTGCTCTTGATTCTCCCCAAGCGCAATGAACCTCCAAAATTGCGGCTCAAGCTCATCTTGAACACCCCCAAAGGCAGTGGCACCCCAAAATCCACCCAGGGACCCAACAGTTGGTCCCTCCAACTCTTCTTGAGCCTCTTCCAGAACACAAGTCACCCCAAAATTCATTCCTGAACCTCACCTTGAACCTCTCCCCCAAAATTGATCCCTAAACTTCACCTTGAACCTTTCCCAAAACCGATACCCCAAATTTCATCTTGGAACCTCTCCCAAAACCAATGACACCCCAAAATTCATCCTTTAACCTTACCTGGATCCTCTCCCAAAACTGACATCCCCCAAAATTCCCTCTGGAACCAACCCTGAGCCCCCCCAGCTCTCGGTGCCCCCCCTGGACACCCCAAATTCCCTCTCTCAGGTGAAGTCCGGGTTCTTCCACGAGAGCGACTCCAAGGCCGTGGCCAAATCCATCCGGGACCGGCTGGCGCTGGTGAGGAAGACGCGGGAGAAGAAGCAGGCGGAGGGCAGGGGGGGCCCCGAGAGCCGGGGGGGCCCCGAGAGCGAGGACACCGAGGTCGATCAGCACGTGAGGCAGCAGCTGCTGCGGGAGCAGCCCCCTCCTGCTCCTGGTGAGACCCCCAAAACTGCCCCTGGACACCCAGAATTGCCCCCGGACACCCAGAACTGCCCCCTGAAACTGCCCTTAGTGCTCTCTAAACTGCCCCTGGACATCCAGACCTGTACCCAGACCCTCAAAGTGCCCCCTAAAACTGCCCCCAGTGCCCCCAAAACTGCCCCTGGACACCCAGAACTGCCCCCTAAAACTGCCCTCAGTGCTCTCAAAACTGCCCCTGGACATCCAGAACTGCCCCCTAAAACTGCCCCCAGTGCTCTCTAAACTGCCCCTGGACATCCAGACCTGTACCCAGACCCTCAAAGTGCCCCCTAAAACTGCCCCCAGTGCCTCCAAAACTGCCCCTGGACATCCAGAACTGTACCCAGACCCTCAAAGTGCCCCCTAAAACTGCCCCCAGTGCCTCCAAAACTGCCCCATGACACACAGAACTGCCCTCAGACCCTCAAACTGCCTCCTAAAACTGTTCCAGACCTTCAAACTGCCCCCTAAAACTGCCCTCAGTGCTCTCAAAACTGCCCCTGGACATCCAGAACTGTACCCAGACCCTCCAACTGCCCCCTAAAGCTGCCCTCAGTTCCCCCAGTGCCCCCCAAACTGCCCCTGGACACCCAAAAACTGTACTCAGACCTTCAAACTGCCTCCTAAAACTGCCCCAAGTGCCCCTGAAACTGCCCCTGTTCACCCAGAACCGTACCCAGACCTTCAAACTGCCCCCTAAAACTGCTCCAGACCCTCCAAGTGCCCCCTAAAACTGCCCCCAGTGACCCCAAAACTGCCCCTGGACACCCAGAACTGCCCTCAGATCCCCCAAACTGCCCCCAGTGCTCTCAAAACTGCCCCTGGACACCCAGAACTGCCCCCTGACTCTCAAACTGCCCCCTAAAACTGCCCCCAGTGCCTCCAAAACTGCCCCTGGACACCCAGAACTGCCCCCAGACACTCAAACTGCCCCCTAAAACTGTCCCCAACCCCTCCAGATTCCCAGGCTGTCCCCAGCTGCTCAAAACTGCCAGTGCCCTCAAAAACTGCCCCCAGTCCCCCCAAAACTGCCCCCAGTGCCCTCAAAACTGCCCCCCTTGTACCCCCAAACTGCCCTCAGCCCCCCCAGAGTGTCCCCTGCCCCCAGTGACCCCCCCCTTGCTCCCTCCCCACAGCTGAGGGGGTCCCGGACAACGTCCCCCCCCCAGATGTCCCCGGTCCCTGCGGTGTCACCGGAGCACCTGAGCAGCTCTGGGGGTACCCACAGGGAGCCCAGGACGGGGTGTCCCCCCCCGTGCCACCACCGGTAAGTGCCCGTCACACCGGGGGCGTCCTGGGGGGGTCCAGACCCCCCTGGCACTGCCCTGTGTCCTGCAGGTGACCCAGGGGACCGAGGGCACAGCAGAGGATGGCACCGGAGGAGCCACCACGGAGCCACCTGGGCCTGAGGGGGACCCGTGTGGCTGTGGCGGGGGGTCGGTGACAATGGGGACACAGCCACAGGTGGCACCCGGGGCACCGGGGCCGGGGATGGCGCCGAGAGTGGCAGCGGGGGTGGCACTGCCAGCTGCGGGGGTGACGGCGGCTCCTGGAGTGTCACCAGCGCAAGGGGTGCCACCTCCTGCTGGAGTGCCACCGGCCTCGGGGGGGACACCAGCTCTGGGGGTGCCACCTCCAGCTGGAATGCCACCAGCTTCAGGGATGGCATCAGCTCCAGGGGTGCCACCATCTCTGGGGGTGACACCAGCCCAAGGGATGCCACCAGCTCTGGGCGTGCCACCTCCGGCTGGAATGCCACCAGCTCCAGGGGTGACACCAGCCCAGGGCATGGCATCAGTGCCAGGGTTGACACCAGCCCAAGGGATGGCAGCTGTGCCAGGGGTGACACCAGCCCAAGGGATGGCAGCTGTGCCAGGGGTGACACCAGCCCAGGGCATGGCATCAGTGCCAGGGGTGACACCAGCCCAAGGCATGGCAGCTGTGCCAGGGGTGACACCAGCCCAAGGGATGGCATCCGTGCCAGGGTTGACACCAGCCCAGGGCATGGCATCAGTGCCAGGGGTGACACCAGCCCAAGGGATGCCACCTGGTCCAGGAGTGCCACCCCCAGCTGGGGTGCCACCACAGTTGGTCCCCATGGTGCAGCTGCAGCCAGGCCCTGGAATGCCATCAACAGCCCCTGGGATGCCACCAGGTCCAGGAATGCCACTGCCATCTGGGATGCCACCACAGCCAGTCCCCACCATGCAGCCACAGCTGGTGCCAGGGATGTCACCAGCTCCAGGGATGCCACCAGTGGTGGGGATGTCACCAGCTCTGGGGCTGCCACCACTGTCCATCATGACACCAGTCATGGGGATGTCACCGGCCCCGGAGATGCCACCTCCATCCATGATGCCACCAGCCCAAGGGATGCCACCTCCGTCTGTGATGCCACCAGTCATGGGGGTGTCACCAGCCCCAGGGATGCCTCCTGCCCAAGGGATGCCACCACCATCCATGATGCCACCAGCCTCAGAGATGCCACCACCATCCATGGTGCCACCAGCCATGGTGATGCCACCAGCACAAGGGATGCCACCAGCACAAGGCATGCCAGCTCCACCCATGATGCCACCAGCCCAAGGGATGCCAACTTCATCCGTGATGCCACCAGCCCCAGAGATGCCACCTCCATCCATGATGCCACCAGCCCAAGGGTTGCCACCAGCCCAAGGGATGCCACCTCCATCTGTGATGCCACCAGCCATGGGGATGCCACCAGCTCCAGAGATGCCACCACCATCCCCAATGCCACCAACTATGGGGATGCCACCAGCCCAAGGGATGCCACCTCCATCTGTGATGCCACCAGCCATGGGGATGCCACCAGCCCCAGAGATGCCACCACCATCCCCAATGCCACCAGCCATGGGGATGTCCCAAGCTCCAGAGATGCCACCACCATCCCCGATGCCACCAGCCATGGGGATGTCCCAAGCTCCAGAGATGCCACCACCATCCCCAGTGCCACAACCCCCGATGCTCCCTGGCGCCGAGGACCCCTCGGTGCCCGCCGAGGCCGCGTCCCTGCTGCGTGTCCCCGATGTCCCCGATGTCCCCGGGCCGCGTGCCCGGCAGCGCCGCGCGTCGTGCCAGCGCCCCGCCCGCTTCCAGCTCACCGTGCTGCAGGTCAGGGCGGGGCTGGGGGCCGGGGGGCAGCATGGGGACATCCCTGCACGGTCACAGAGTGTCACCACCCCCCAGGTGTCCTCAGCTGGGGACAACACGGTGGAGTGCCAGCTGGAGACCCACGACAGCAAGATGGTCACCTTCAGGTTTGACGTGGATGGGGACGCGCCCGAGGACATCGCCTGCTACATGGTGACCCCCGAGCTGTCCCCGTGTCCCCAGCCCGTGTCCCCTCCCCAGTCTTTGTCCCCTGTCCCCAGCCCATGTCCCCTTCCCAACCCCGTGTCCCCCTCCCCAATCTCTGTCCCCATGTCCCCAGTCTATGTCCCCCTCCCCAATCTCTGTCTGGCTCTCCACTCTGTCCTGGTGTCCCCAGCCTGTGTCTCCTTCCCAATCTCTGTCCCCAGCCCATGTCCCCTTCCCAATCCCGTGTCCCCCTCCCCAATCTCTGTCCCCATGTCCCCAGTCTATGTCCCCCTTCTCCAATCTCTGTCCCCCTCCCCACTGTGTCCCCATGTCCCCACTCTGTGTCCCCTCCCCACTCTGTGTCCCCATGTCCCCAGCCCATGTCCCCTTCCCAAACCCGTGTCCCCTCCCCACTCTGTGTCCCCAGCCCATGTCCCCTTCCCAAACCCGTGTCCCCCTCCCCAGTCTGTGTCCCTGTGTCCCCAGTCCATGTCCCCCTCCCCAGTCTGTCCCCCCAAATCATGTCCCCCCCTCCCAACCCGTGTCCCCCCCACAGGTCGAGGACAACTTTGTCCTGGAGGGGGAGCGGGACAAGTTCGTGGAGGAGCTCAAGGCCATTGTGGAGCAGGCACGGGGGCTCCTCGGGACCCCCGCCCCGGACCCCCAGGTGCTCCCCCTGCCCCCCCATCTCACCCCTCCCCCCACCCAGACCCCCCCACTGACCTCCCAACTTTGTCTCCCCCCAGGTGGGACCCCTGGAGCCGCCAGCAGGTGGTGAGTAGTGGGGGAGGGGAGGGGGCTGGGGTTGCCCCCCACCCGCTGACCCCTCGCCCCCCACCAGGGGAAGGACCCCCCCAGTCGTCACCCGTGGGGCGCTGGAGGTTCTGCATCAACCAAACCATCCGGAACCGCGAGGCCACCGGTGCGTCCCCAGGGCTGGGAGGGGACACTGAGCTGCCACCACCCCCTGGGGCTGGGGGTGTCACCCCGGCCTATCCCTGACTGGGGTGTCACCCTCACCCATCCCTAACGGGGGTGTCACCCCAACCCCATTCCTGATGGGGGTGTCACCCTCACCCATCCCTAATGGGGGTGTGACCCTCACCCATCCCTAACGGGGGTGTCACCCTCACCCATCCCTCATGGGGGTGTCACCCCGGCCTATCCCTGACTGGGGTGTCACCCTCACCCATCCCTCATGGGGGTGTCACCCTCACCCATCCCTAACGGGGGTGTCACCCCGGCCTATCCCTGACTGGGGTGTCACCCTCACCCATCCCTCATGGGGGTGTCACCCTCACCCATCCCTGATGGGGGTGTGACCCTCACCCATCCCTAACGGGGGTGTGACCCTCACCCATCCCTCATGGGGGTGTCACCCTCACCCATCCCTAACGGGGGTGTCACACTCACCCATCCCTAATGGGGGTGTCACCCTCACCCATCCCTAATGGGGGTGTCACACTCATCCATCCCTAATGGGGGTGTCACCCTCACCCATCCCTCATGGGGGTGTGACCCTCACCCATCCCTAACGGGGGTGTCACCCTCACCCATCCCTGACTGGGGTGTCACCCTCACCCATCCCTAATGGGGGTGTCACCCCGACCCTATTCCTGATGGGGGTGTCACCCTCACCCATCCCTAATGGGGGTGTCACCCTCACCCATCCCTCATGGGGGTGTCACCCTCACCCATCCCTAATGGGGGTGTCCCCTCCCCGCAGGCCCTGGGGGACCCCCACCTGCCCGGAGAGCCCTGGGGACATCCCAGGGGGGTCCCCACGAACAGGGGACAAACAAGAGCGGAGCATCGGAGCAGGATGGGCCAGGGGGGCCGGAGATGGCGGTCCCCAAAGCCCAGGACCTCGATGTCCCTCAGGGACAGGAGTCAGCTGTCCCCAAACTGGAGGAGCTGGGTGTCCCCCAGGCTTTGGGGACAGCTGTCACCGGTCCCCAGGAGGTGGCTGAACCCACAGGACCAGAGGGGATCAACCCCGAACCCCAAGATCTGGGGGCTCCCCAAGGCTCGGGGCTGAGTGTCCCCAGCCCTGGACACCCGGACGTGGCTGTCCCCAAACCTCCAGAGCTCAATGGCCACCAAGAGCCCCTCGTCCCTGGGGACACAGAGCCAGGTGTCCCCCAGGAACAGGGGACAGTCACTGCCCCATTGGAGCAGGAGGGACCCAGGGAACCGCCCGAGCCCACAGAGCCGGACGTGTCCCAAGAGCCAGGTGACCCCCAAGGACTGGGGACAATCGTCACTGGAGCCCCAGAGCCACCAGGTGACCCCCAAGGACTGGGGACATTTGTCACCAGTGCCTGGGGGCAGGAGGGACCCCCCAGGACCAGAGGTGAGTGTCCCCCACCCCAAGAGCTGGACACCCCTGAGCCCCAGGTGTCCTCCAGTCCCCAAGGTCTCAGTGTCCCTCAAGGACCAGAGGCTGCTGTCCCCATCCCCAGAACTTTGGTGTTCCCCAAACCCAAACCCCAAGACCTCAGTGTTCCCCAAAGACCAGGAATGACTGTCCCCAACCCCAAACCCCCTGTCCCCCAAACCCTGAGTCCTTGGTGTCCCTGACCCCAAACCCCAGTGCCCCAACGACCCCAGAACCCCAGCCCCAAGGCCTTGATGACCCCCAACGCCAAGACCCCAACGACCCTAAACCCAAACCCCCACGCTCCTGATGTCCCTTTAACCTCAAGATGTCAGTATCCCCCAAACCCAAAAGAGGCTGATGACCCAAACCCCCAACCTCAAGACCCTGATGTCCCCCAAAACCTCAAAACCTTGATGACCCCAGCCCCCAATGTCCCCTCAGTCTGTGATGTTCCCCCCAATCCCAAACCTCAGTGTCCCCAAACCTTCAACCCCAAGACCCTGCTGACCCTGATGCACCCCGGCCATGCTTACACCCTGTTCCCATTGCTCTTCTCATTCTCATTCCCATGCCCATTCCCATCATCATTTCTGTTTCCATCTTTATTCCCATATTCCCATTCCCAATCCCATTCCCATTCCTGTTCCCAATCCCGTTCCTATTCCCATATTCCCATCCTCGTTCCCATGCACAATCCTGTCCCCATTCCCATATTCCCAATCCCAATCTCACTCCCATATTCCCAACCCCGTTCTTGTTCCTGATTCCATTCCCATTTTCCCATCCTCATTCCCATTCCCATATTCCCATTCCCTCAATCCCATTCCCATATTCCCATCTCCATTCCCACATTCCCATTCCCATATTCCCATTCCCTTATTCCCGTATTCCCATATTCCTGATCCCATATTCCCATATTCCCATATTCCCATCCCCATCCCCATTCCCTCAATCCCATTCCCACATTCCCATCCCCATTCCCATATCCCCACATTCCCATCCCCATCCCCTCAATCCCATTCCCATATTCCCATCTCCATTCCCACATTCCCATTCCCTTATTCCCATATTCCTGATCCCATATTCCCATATTCCCATATTCTCATATTCCTATCCCCATTCCCATTCCCTCAATCCCATTCCCACATTCCCATCCCCATTCCCATATCCCCACATTCCCATCCCCATCCCCTCAATCCCATTCCCATATTCCCATATTCCTGATCCCATATCCCCACATTCCCATCCCCATTCCCTCGATCCCATTCCCATATTCCCATATTCCTGATCCCATATCCCCACATTCCCACATTCCCACATTCCCATCCCCATTCCCTCATTCCCATTCCCATATTCCCACATTCCTGATCCCATATCCCCACATTCCCACGTTCCCACATTCCCATATTCCCATATCCCCACATTCCCATATTCCCATATCCCCACGTTCCCACATTCCCATATTCCCATATCCCCACATTCCCACATTCCCATCCCCATCCCCTCAATCCCATTCCCATATTCCCATATTCCTGATCCCATATCCCCACGTTCCCACATTCCTATATCCCCACATTCCCACATTCCCATATCCCCACATTCCCACGTTCCCACATTCCCATATCCCCACATTCCCATATCCCCACATTCCCATATCCCCACATTCCCATATTCCCATATTCCCACATTCCCACATTCCCATATCCCCACGTTCCCACATTCCCGTATTCCCATATCCCCACATTCCCATTCCCATATCCCCACATTTCCACATTCCCATATCCCCACGTTCCCATATTCCCATATTCCCATATCCCCACATTCCATATTCCCATATCCCCACATTCCCATATTCCCATATCCCCACATTCCCATTCCCATATCCCCACGTTCCCGTATTCCCATATCCCCACATTCCCATATCCCCACATTCCCATATCCCCACATTCCCATATCCCCACATTCCCGTATTCCCATATCCCCACATTCCCATTCCCATATCCCCACATTCCCATTCCCATATCCCCACGTTCCCACATTCCCACATTCCCACATTCCCATATCCCCACATTCCCACATTCCCATTCCCGTATCCCCACATTCCCAACCCCGTTCCCGTCCCGCAGGCCGTGCCCCCCGCCCGCCCCCCCGCCCGGGGCTGCCTCGTTCCCGCTGGGGCTGTGCCCGCGCCTGCGCAGCCCCCGCAAGGGCTGGGGGCGCCGCATCAAGAGCTGGGCCCGGCGCCTGCGCCCCCCCTCCGGCGGGGGGGACCCCCACACAGGTATGGGGGGGACCCCAAAACCCCTGGGGAAACCCACAGCCCATCTGTGCCCTCCCCCCATACACCTAAACCCCATCTGTGCCCCCCCATGTACCCCTAAACCCCATCTGTGCCCGCCTCAGACCCCTAAACCTCATTTGTGAACCCCCTGCACCCCTAAACTCCATCTGTGCCCCCCCATGTACCCCTAAACCCCATCTGTGCCCCCCCATGTACCCCTAAACCCCATCTGTGCCCCTCCATGTACCCCTAAACCCCATCTGTGCCCCCATGTACCCCTAAATCTCATCTGTGCCCCCCATGTACCCCTAAACCCCATCTGTGTCCGCCTCAGACCCCTAAACCTCATTTGTGAACCCCCTGCACCCCTAAACCCCATCTGTGCCCCCCCATGTACCCCTAAACCCCATCTGTGCCCCCATGTACCCCTAAATCTCATCTGTGCCCCCCATGTACCCCTAAACCCCATCTGTGCCCCTCCTGTACCCCTAAACCCCACTTTGTGCCCCCCATTCATAGCCCTTCATGTACTCCCCATGGGACCCCCTTGTGCCCCCCATTTACACCCCCATGTACCCCCATTTACACCCCCTGTGTGCCCCCCTGCATCCCCATTTACACCCCCATGTACCCCCCATTTACACCCATGTGTGCCCCCCATTTGCACCCCAATATCCCCCTGTACCCCCATTTACCCCCCCATGCCCCCCTCACTGACCCCCCCCCTGTCCCACAGAGGAGCCAGAGGAACTCGGGGACCCCTCAAGGCGAGGGCACTGCCAGGTGGGTGTTGGGGACCCCAAAATCCCCCAGGGACCCCCCAAAACCACCCCAGAAACCCCAAATCTCTAACCCAGAGATCCCCCCCCCCGCCAAACTGGCCCAAGGAATCCCCAAACTGCCCCAGGGACCCCAGAACTACCCCAGGGACCCCCAAACTGTCATGGGGACCCTCCAATCTGTCCCAGAGATCCCCAAACTGCCCCAGGGACCCCAGAACTACCCTAGGGACCCGCAAACTGCCCCAGGGGCCTCAGAACTACCCCAGAGACCCCAAATTTGTTCCAGGAACCCCCCCAAACTGCCCCAGGGACCCCCAAATCCCCTCAATCCCCCCCTTCACCCCCATCTCCTGTCACCTCTCTCCCCCCATCCCTCCCCAGCCACACCCCGAGCCCCCCGACCCTGAGGGCGACTGGGGGGGCCCCAGCTCGGGCAGCGAGAGCGGGGGGCTGGGGGGATCCCCGCACCCCCCCGGGGCCCCCCTGCTCCCCCCGGGGTCCCCCGAGACCCCCCTGAGCAGCGATGGGGACTCGGAGCCCGAGGACGAGGCGCTGCGGGAGCAGCTGCGGCGGCTGCGGGAAAAGTGAGTGAGGGGCTTTGGTTGGGAGGTTTGGGGGGATTTGGGGAGGTTTTGGGGGTGTTGGGGAGGTTTTGGGGGTCCCGGGAAGGGTTTTGGGGGTTCTAGGAGGGTTTTGGGGGTCTTGGAGAGGTTTTGGGTGTCCCGGACAGGGTTTGGGGACACCCTGTGAGCCCCCTGACCCTTCCAAGAACGTTCAAGAGGTTCCAGGAGCTGCCAGTGCAGCTGCCTGGGGCTGTTTGGGGGAGTCCTAGGGAGGTTTTGGGGGTGTTGGGGAGGTTTTGGGGGTCCCGGGAAGGGTTTTGGGGGTTCTGGGAGGGTTTCAGAGGTCCCAGGGATGTTTTGGGGACCCCCTGTGACCCCGTCCCTGCCCCCCCCAGGCACATCCAGGAGGTACTGAAGCTGCCGGTGTGGCAGGACTGGGACTCTGGGGGCGTTTTGGGGGGTCTTGGGGAGATTTTGGGGGTCTTTGAGAGGTTTTGGGGGTCCCGGGAAGGGTTTTGGGGGTCCTGGGGAGGTTTTGGGGGTTCTGGGAAGGGTTTGGAGACCCCCTGTGACCCCTCCCTGCCTCCCCAGGCACATCCAGGAGGTTCTGGAGCTGCGGGCACGGCAGGACCGGGAGCTGCGGGAGCTGCACCGGCGGCTCCGAGCCCTCAAAGAGGCCCGGGGGGACCCCCCAAAATGGGGAGGGGGCGGCGGGACCCCCCCCCAGCGAGGCCATGGGGGGTCCCCACGGCGGCCTCGGGGGGCCCGGGCACGAGGGCG